>JAQFXW010002208.1:0-13439 GCA_034693945.1 Dendrobaena attemsi
TTTCATATATTTTTGTTGATTCTTTGAGAGGGCCAAGGGCCATTTTCTGAGGCCTGGCGGGCCACTTTTGGCCCGCGAGCCACGGGTTGGGAACCACTGCTATACAGGACCTTGAGCAAGTCCTTCACTCAAAACTTCTCGTGGCGCTTTGGCGTGTAAACTCGACACACCTCGTAGCTGTAGTCCGTACCGCCTCTGCGTAGAAGTGAACTTGAAAGGGTGGTACACAAATAATGTGAATAAAATTATTAAGTAAATAGGTATTGCACACATGTTATATTTTGCATTAGTAATAAGTATCAAATCTATGATCTCCCAGCGTCGTTCTATTAGCAATAATTATTATTATTGCTAATAAAACGACGCTGAGGCATCAACCCTATAAACAGAGACGTTCAATTCTAATGATATCTAATTATTAATTTATAGTCTTTGTTTTGTGTGACGCTACAATTTTTAACGCCTCATGTTATTAGAACATAGTATTCGCCTAATTTAATTATAACTATATCACCATGACAACCGCAGCGATGACTTCATAACTTTGGCGGATTGATGATGACATCTCTTATACGTAAATGGTAAATCGTATAAACGCATATAGGGTCTACAATAGCAACTATTATTATCGAAGCTATACCGATTGTAATTTTTATTTCAGTTGTTATTAATGAAAGTGATAAAATTTCGTCTGTTTTCGACTAATTCCGGATTTATTCCTTGCTCTGCCGTCACGAGGGGAGGAATGGAGTCCCTTGTCATTTTATTCCTCATTTGCGTCGGAGTCCAAGCTGCTGGCGTTGAGTACGAACAACAGCCCAGGACAGATCTCTCGCACATCGGCGAAAATCCGATTCACAGTTCCCTTAGAGAACCTCGCGAAACGAATCAACCGCATCATGGCGACCTTTCAACAGACGATCTTAAGACTCGTGTATTAGTCGAACAGAATACAAGACAGTTATTATCTGATTCGGAGGATGAGGGACGTGTAAGCTCTTCCCTCGAAGGACGAGTGACCTCCAAACCTTACACGAATCTCTTGGTATCGTCAACGGTAAAGACGGAAACGAGATCCAAGGAGTTCCGGTCTTCTAAGAGATCCATCCCACGTCTTCGGATACGATCTGGATTAAGGAGGAAGTGGATACGGATCCAGCCGTTTAGAAGGGCCGTGGAAAATGCGAAACGTTTCTCACGGATTAAAAGCAACATGGCGGAAAGAGTACGTGAACGCGTTACCGTCCCGTCGAAACGATTCAAACCACGTAGACCATATCCAGCCCAAATTAAGAGCGTTCGTGCAGACACCGACGACCTTAGAAACTCTTCGATATCAGCGCATCTGAAGAACACTACCAGAAGCGATGTGGGTCCAACGGAGGCCCAGAATAACGGCACCGCGATGAACATCCAGAGTTCGGGTCGGAAACAGATGTCGTTGCAAGAGGAGAGTTTTGATCGTTCCATTCAAGACTTGGTTGCCGAATACAGAGCTACGAGAAAAGGCGAGTCGTTGGACACACGCACGACGTCGCTATTCGACGGGCCATCTACCCTTCTCAGGGAGTACGCTGAGCCGCAAGACAACGGTGTGGTCATTCTAGATGATAGTGACCTTGACACAAACTTTCCAGATGATAATAACCTTGAAACCAACTTTCCAGGTGTCAGTGACTTCGACACGGTCATTTTAGATGAAAGTGACCGTGGCGCAGATTATAGTAGGCCTAATCTTGACACCGACTTCCTTGACACGCAGTTTTCAGATGATAGTAATCTTGGCAATAACTTCCCAAATGAGAATAGTAACTTGGAGAAGGACTTTTCAGGTGATAGTAACCTTGACACGCACTTCCAAGGTAATAGTAACCTTGACACGCACTTCCAAAGTAATAGTAACCTTGAAACGGACTTCCAAGGTGATCGAGACCTTGAAACGGACTTCCAAGGTGATCGAGACCTTGAAACGGATTTCCAAGGTGATCGAGACCTTGAAACGGACTTCCTAGATGGCAGTGACCTTAGCGCCGTGCCTGTGGACTCTCAGATCCGAACAGACCGGAATCTCAGGCGAGTGAGACGCGACGAAACCAAACCAACCGTTGCAGCAACTGCAAAAAGCGTTTCTACTGGTCCTGACGTTGGCGGTTCGAAGCTGCTGAACGTCGACTACGAACTCCCGGGTGGTAACAAAACAGAACTTCTTAATTCTTACGGTAAGTGATGATAATATAATAGTTTCTTAGCCATTATATTATATAAATGTAAATCGAGTTTTCTATAGCGACGGTATATGGCCTCGACCCTCTTCATTACATGTGCAATGAATTGATCGGGTGAGATCCTTCCCCCTCCCACTCGCCCGTTTGAATGGACGTCACGCCATTTAGGTAGTTAATGCCTCTCTGTTTTCGGCAGCCTTGGAAACTAGGATCAAGTCCTTCTCGGATTTTTCCAAAAATAGAAGGGTTATTCTTAACGGCCAAAATCCAAAGACCGTGCCTCCACATAAGGTTCATGTATTTCCCCAGTTCTTTCATGCCGCTGCACCGAGTCACCGCAACTTGTCCAAGAATTAGAAAGTGGGACACGAACCAATCAGTGTGCTGCAGACATGTTTGCATCTGGCTCCCTTTTGGCACCACACCGGTCGCAGTGCGGCCCGTCGCTTGTCGCCTAGAAACGGTATGACGTCAAAAGCTGATTAGCTATTTGCGTCACAGCTACGTTCTGCAACAGACAAATCGCAATGGGTGCAGCGAGCACAGCATCAAAAATATCTCACAGCGTCGTATCACAATTTACACACGTATGCGGATGAAATCTTCATACTCCCAACGATTATACGCATGAAACGTACTCCACGGCGTGCAGTTGTTCCTTTCGCCAGAAACGCGACAGCGTCCCATGTTGTCGATCGTTGTGGAGGCAGATTAATGATGTAGAGAGGAGAGGAGAACGGACGGCAGCAGAAGGAAGAAGGGCAGGGGAGAGAGAGAGGCAGATGGAGGAGGTGTGTGTGGGATGCAAGAAGGGCTGAGCTATTTTGAGGGAAGATTGATCGACCGCCCACGATGGTCTGCTGATGTGACGTAAGACACGGTCTTCGCAGAGGCGCAGATTCCTCTTGGCTTCTCAGCAGACGGCGCTCAACTGAAGAACGAAGTAAAATAAAGAGAGAAGTTCTGCGACGAAGCTATTTTTAGCTCAACAATTTACATTTGCCACTTGGTGTGCAATATCGAAAAGCACATAAATAGCACATCATTCATTGCACTATTCTTTGTTCCTTTCGCAAATACATCTACGATGATAGGCAGAATTGTGCTCTTTCAGTGGTTGGTCCCTCGATCTGCACCGTACCGTCGTCCCTCCACTTGCTTCCTAGAACTCGCTCTCAAACTTTCCTCTCTTTCACCTTTAGATTGTCTTATTTACCCGCCCTGGGGTTGGGACTTGGGAGCGCCTCTGAGTAGCATTTTATAAGAGGCGCTATATGCAAGGTTCTTAATGAATGAATGAGTGAATAATTCATCTGCATATACTGCACACAGGTGAAAATGGTAATTCCATATTATATGTGAGACATAAATGTATAAATGCCCGCAGGCATCTGCAGCGACATATTTTTCATAATTGATTAAGTCGTTCTAATTCTTTCTTTATCTTTACATTAACTCCATTGGCTTCAACATCATCATCGACATCATTTTTACTTATTAATTAATTTATTCATTCTTCGTTATCATACTATTCATCATCGTCACCACCACCACCATCGTATCATTCTTCGTCATCGTCGTCATCATCATCATCATCATCATCATCGAAAAGGCATCAAAATATTAAAATATTGAAAATGCGTCAAAATATTAAAATGTTGAAAATACGTCATGCTCACGTGCATAGGCCTAAATTATATTGTTTCTAGTCAACCAAATTATTGTTTAAATAGGTTCGTATAAGATGCATGTCCCGGCGTGTGCACTAATATATGCGCTATATAATTGCAGTGCATAAAATCTTGAGACTAGGTTGCGGTGAATGAGCGTCGTTGATCGGTGGCTTGGTCGGTCTGTCATTTTCCCGAAGATCTTGGTTTTTAGCTCGAACTTGGGATCTTAGCCTTTTTCTGAAGACCTGGTCTTTTTCTCTTGGCTTCTTCTAGGGGCACAAAATGAATAAATTTAGCACTAAAATGACGAAATCTTGGAGGGTTTTCCGGTAACAGTTGTTGACACACCTAAAAAGGTCGTCAAAACATTTAAAATGCAGTCGTACCGGTAATAGATTTTTGAGCTCGTTTTGGTGAAAAGTTGAGACAAATTGTCAGAAATTGATCAAAATTTGTAACTTTATAGCTGTTTCTCGGACCTTTGCTTTTCTTGGGTTCTTTTTATAGCCTGAACTTGGCCTTTTCGAAATTTTGAGTGGCAACACTGCTCGGTCGGTTGGTCGACAGGAAGCGGAAAGCCGAAGTATTGCAATAAATTACGACAGTATAACGAGAGCGCAGCTTTGCGCTCTCGTTATATATATGAGGTCTTTTATAGGCGTTATATAAACTAATCCTTCCGAGTTCCAACCTCCTTCGCTCTCCCTGCTTTATTGCCTTCCTTCACTGTTACACGTTGTCTGTCTTTTTGTCTGCCTGTCTTTCATTCTGACGACCTGAATGCATTGTCTGTAGGTCTTACTATTTAGCTCTCTGTATCATATATGCCTGTCTGTTTTTTACTGCGTCTGTCTGTCTGTCTGTCTGTCTGTCTGTGTGTCTTTGCGTCATTTTGTCTGATGTCACTCCTTTTGCTGTTTTATGTCGGCGTATGCATGCCTGTCTTCTCCGGTTCCTCTCTGTCTCTGTCTGCATGTACGCCTCTGTTGCCTACCTCTATCCTGTTCTCTCTATTGGTCGTTCTGTGCTTTGCGTGGGTCTGTTTGCCTGTCTGTTTGCCTGTCTGTTTGCCTGTCTGCTTGCCTGTCTGCCAGCAGTCTACTTTGCAGTTTCTCTTATTGTGCAGCTGTTTTTCTATCGGTCTCTGTCAATTTGTCTGTCCATCTGTTTTTCACTCTGCCTGTCTGCCCACGTGTCGTCTGATTGTCTGTTCCTGTGTCACGCATGCCTCTCCATGTCTGCGTATCTAGATCTCTGCCTATATGCACCCACCTCACAGTTAATATCAGTTTCTCTAGATCTTCCTCCGTCTCCCTGTCTCTGTCTGTCAGTCACTGCGAATGTCCGTCGCGGTTGCTCTTCCCAGCAGCAGCAGACTGTAATTACGCTGCTCACGACCACATGCACTTCGACTCGTAGAGTGTTATTTGTGGACGTTGTAATCTGGTCAGCGTATAGAATACATGCATGCGATGAAGCCCCATCATAATACGGGCACCGTCCGGTATTTTTACCTCAGGACCACAGTATATGGTCCTTATAGATTCTTTCCTAAGAGGTAACTGAACCCGGCAACGAAAACAACGTCTAAGAAGACACATCAAACGAACGTCATCAGCCGCTGTATACCCAGCTTCTTGCCTGTTGTAACGAAATAAATCATTTATATAGCGCCCTTCAGCTAGCTACTTGTTCGTCGCCACAAACATTGATTTCGTCAGTAGATTCAGGTAAACATCGAGCGCTCGCTATTAGAACTAGATCATTAAAGGGAGACGCATTGTAATTTGTAGTCTACGCAAAGATACATTTGAAGGGGTGTTCACAATATTGAACGTGGTCGAAAAATTAACACATTTCACCTACAGATATAATTTTGCATTTAGACAAAATAAGAAAAATTCTTTATTTGTGGGTTTGAACCAGTAAACCCTTTAAATCGTCAAATGGAAATTGAGCGCCTGAAGAATCATATTTCTTTAACTTCGATGGACTACAGGTAATTATTATTAGTCTCGTTGTCAAGACCTGAAACCTCAAGACCAAGGCCAAGACTTTGAATCTCAAGACCAATACTAAGACCGTACAGTTGGTCTCAAAACCAATACCAAGACTGTTGACGACAAGACCAAGACCAAAACTTTTGGTCTCAAGACCAAGACCAAGACTTTTAATAACGAACTCGAGTGCACTCGAGATCAAAATTTCAAGACCAAGGACAACAAGACTGATAACACAGGTCTGCGATGAAATTGTTTTCTTCAAAGTTGAGCATAAGGCTCACTCACGATTAGAGACTCTTCATTGACTCACCACAGAGAAGTCTCATTGACTCACCACAGAGAAGTCTCATTGACTCACCACAGAGAAGTCTCATTGACTTATCACAGAGAAGTCTCAAAGCTGTCCTTCACAACTGCGACAAATACGCCTCTATACCGGTTGGACATTTCGTTCATTTGAAAGAGAAGTATGACAGTTTAGCCTTAATTCTGGCCAAACTCAACCACACGAAAAATGTTCTTTGTAAGTAAGCGATTTTCACTCTGCTCGGTCTTTCGGATGTTCATCCTCACTTGATGAAAAACCTTACGTGATAGAGGAAAACCCTTTGCATATCTGAACTCAGCGAATTGAAAAGCTCTGAAAACACGTAAAACGATGAAGAAGAAAAATTTGAAACCATTAATATGCACACGCAGGCATGTGTAATAATAGCAAACTTACATTACGTGTATAGGCCTATACGAGGCTTCATTGAATCGTACCGTATTAATTACATACAGTATCAAAATCAAGTTAAATGATTATTTATAACTCCTAGAGTCTCTTTCTCATCTGACGTCATCGCTGTGGTTCTCATGTTATTCGATCGACGTTGTCAATGATCAGTTGTCGCTGTTGTCATTCCCATCGTCAGTCTGTTGTCATCGACGTTTCTTTATGGCTGACCTCTTCACCCTTTCCGTGGTCAATGCTTCCGGTCCCGCAGTCGCCAATAAAGCTCTTCTGTGTTGAGAACGACAATCTGTAAGCTGATACAAGCCCGGCTCAGTAAACATAGACAGAGTCAGACACACCCACGCAAGAACATAAATAGACCAAATAAAAGAACACTCACACCGACAAACACGGCTATAAATAGGGCACATTATACACACACACGACGCATCAAATACAAACTGCCCAGACGAATACACAGATACGTGTAGGCATACACACAGAAAGTAGGACGGAAACACAGGTGGGCAGATGAACGGAAACGTATAAGATAGCCAGACATAATTGTAGAGACATGGTTAGACGTACTCACAGAGAGACATAGCAATTATGAGGCGTTTCTGCATGTCCACTCCCACTCGTTTCTCTGGTCTTTCTGTAGCTCTGCTTGAGTCTGCTTGCCTGTCTGTCTGATTGTCTCTGCGTATTATAGTATTACACCCGAAGAGGAACTATCTCTCGTTTTGTTTCCCTCCGTCATCACGCTCTCCGCCGACGATGAGGCCTCAACCTGTCGTTTCATGTTTCTACTTCTTGGTCTTTTCGCCGGGTGGTGACCAGTCCTCTCTCCGCAGAATAAGGAAGCCGGTGGGCCTATTTATTGGTTTCTATCGTCCTTAGGTGTCCTTCCAACACACGCCTCCTGCCTGCGTTATCCATCACTGTCAGGGATCGAGATTAGTTTGTCCACCTTGAGCAGTGCACTAGGTGCTTCTTCGGTCAAGACCTTCTCCACTGCTGGCCTAGACTTTCCAGGCAATGCCCTACTTCTCTGTTCACCCTCCTACCACGATCGGCGCGTTTAAACGACTCTAGGAGAGCTATATAAATCATCGAATGATTGAATCAATGTATACTTCAGAGACAGGTTCAGAGCACCACACACTGTATACTATACAATAGGGAGGAGGGTTTCTCTCTAAGACAGTTTCTGAAGCGTCAGATTTGGATAATAAGATCTAAAAGGCAGAGTGAGATCCATTATGACATTCAAAAGTCTTGTAAGAGGCGTTACAAGCAGACCTTCACACATACACTGTAGTTCTCATTCCTCAAGGATGTATTTCACGGTGGATATCATATGGTAGCGCCTGTGTGACTGCGTTGCGTCACAGCTGTCCCTGCTATAACGTAGCTCATCATACAATGTGGAGGTCTAATACATTGTATCATTAAGCTACGGCTTTACATACCGTGATGAATAATATTCACTCGTACATCGGCGAAGAATGACAAACTTTTCAACGCAGCTTTAGCATTTGAAATCGATCGAAACGAACAAGTCTTTTGATAATCGTGACCGAGTTTGGACGCGATATGTCTAGATATACTTCATTTACTATCTGATAGACACAGGTTCAAAGGAAATCCGTTCCTTGTTTTGATTGGAGTTAGTGCCCCGTATTATTGTATACGGTGCACAAACTAAGGCATTACTTCTCAGCTATTAGTAATAGTGCTGGTAGCGTTTTGACATTCTCATTGGACGACCGTAGGCCTGTCTTAAAGACACTTTGATACAGTGGCTGACGTTCACAGACACTTTTAGCCAAAACACTTTATGGCTGACAATGATGCACTAAAACGGGACAACGATGCGTGCATGTCAAATTCTCATTCTTGGTAGTTTGTACTTTAATCCCACCCTCAGGTTTTACTTGTCTCAAGTTGTCTGCACTGAAATTAATTAAAACGTACGGATGAAAGACATTCATTCATGTATACGCGATACCTAAACGCTGTCAGTGGAGTCGTTTCTAGTAATTTACAGAGTCGACCAAAATCGATGATAATCTTGACAGCCGAAAACTTGCACTTCGTTCAGTACACTGTGGTCCATTGTTCATGGTCTATACAGTGCACCTTTACTAAAATTGTTTCTGTTTCCTATTGTGACTTCATTCGGGGTTGTTAATTGACAAGAATTCACGATGTCCCAATCAGGGTCATGTTATCATAACTCTCGGTTTTCATGAGACCAGACAATAAGGTTTCTGTCTTCAGTCTGTTGATTAGACCCTTCCTATTGGAATGGTCTAATCTCGTTAATGCGATCACTAGATCAAGAAGGTGAAATAATTATTCATTCAAATTTCCGAGCTTCTTGGGTAAGGTAGAGGCATTGCTTCTTTGCAATGTCACAACTTCACCATAATAGGCCCAGTGTTAAGTCACTGCGATTGTTACCGAAACATATATTCGTTTATTAATCTAATATTGACAGGCCACAGTATTATTACAGACAGGTTACACGAAATACGGCCCGCATAGCACGACACGCAGGTTGGCTTTTTACAGCAGGTTCGATGCCTTAACTAACATCGGGTTGCGTTATTTTATCAAACTCAATGGACAAATTTTCTAATGCGAGAACTTATTTGTAGAAAAGTATGACTGCGTACAGGTAGAGGTCAATTTTGTCAGGATTTTTGCGTACGTACTAAATGGATGGCCACTGACCAATGACCATGCATGACGCACTGATAGGCCTATGATTTTGCTTCCCTGTTGTTCGCATAATAGATCAAATCAGGACATCCCCTGACGTTTTGTACTTTGTTAACATGTCATTGATAATTCGTTAAAACAATAATTAGCAATGAATAATATCAGACTACCTATCTAGATTTTACCTAGCTTCGATGAGCGAATTTTAAATGACCACCATCGTTACCATGGTTACCATTATTATTTATTAAAACATCAAATGCACTTCTTTGTCCCTTTATGACGTCGTAATCCTTCTTTGTCAGAATTCGGGCTGTGTTGTAGGCCTATCTTTAAACTTATAGGCTTCAGCGCCGAAGCTTCTCAGTCCTCGTCCCCTGCGTACATGTAGGGACCGTGACCAAGTACTTTACGCACTCGGGGGATCTCCGGATTACGACCTCCACTGGATAACATATCTCTGATTGGACGCAGCGCTCGTGAATAGAAAAGTACAAACTTTAGTTTATAATTTTTACATTACAACTGCGAAAATTTCTATAGACAATAAAATCCTTAAAATGAGTTCTACAGTGAAAAAGTTGTTACAGAAGTATACAGAACCATCCACCGCCACCACCGCTAATGTTTCGTTGGCACCGACGCCGCCGGCTCTTGTCCTTCCAAAAATGACCGGCGCACTGCCGCCGTTAGCCCCAGGTCGGCGCACATCTTTATTACAGTGTAAGCTATTGTATCGTATTGAATCAAACTGAAGAGGAATCCTAGAACCTGTGTTTGCTGTTTCTGCCGTCACCATGCACGTCATTGCCATGGTTGTTTCCGGTTTAGTTGTCGTTGTCAATGATATCGGTTGTCGCTGTTGTCGTTTCTGTTGTCCGTCTGCTGTCATCGGTCGTTGCTGTATAGCTGACCTATTGACCTTTTCTGTGGTCGATCTTTCCGGTCTTCAACAATGCCCTTCAATGGACATTAACGAACCACGCATCTGAGTGTAATCTGTGTATTTATGTATGCGAGTGGGAGTCCGCATGTATAATAAAATATATAATCGATATTATATATATATATATATGCATCAATACTAATATATAGACCTATAATTATAAAATATATATAATATATGATATTGTGTATAACATGAATGAATGATATCACAACCATAATTATTATAATTTATTATATATAATATCGTGTGTGAATATGTAATATATAAATAATGCATATATTCGGACGCCCACACTCCTACATAAATACACAAATACAGAGGAACAACAGCACAGACAAATACACAAACAAATAAACGGATACTTTTCCGCGTAGGCTCTGATGTAGGCAGACACGTCATCATGACCATCTCGCTAACTGAGAGTGACAAAGGCATTAGCAACGAGATTGACTGACAGATATTAACAGACATACGCACAGGTAATAGACCAGACAGTCACACAGAGAGACAGAAGGACGAGCAGACAGATAGATAGACATACACTCAGATAAACGTATGGTCAGGCAGGCAATAGAAGACATATGCAAGAAGACAGGTTAGCAACCATGACCACAGATAAATATGTGGGCGGTATAGGTGGACAGATTTCTTGGATATCTGTACGTCCCACGCACACAGACAAACGGGCAGACTTACAGACACATACACACATCCAGATACAAACACAGAACCTTTGTGAGTTGCTTAATCAAATGGTGCAATACATGAGCGTGCTCAAGTACACACACACGTCTAGTGGTCCTCACATACAGACACAGACGAACAGACGGGAAGGGACATACAGGCAGCCTGTTATAGGAAGGCAAAGACGCTGTTGCAGTAATCGCCCACGCGGTTCAACGTAGAATGTCGCAACTCGCCGTCGGCTGTTTGTTAAGGGGAATAAGATGGAAGTCGGCCAGTCCCACCCCATTCCCACCCCACCCCACCTCTAACCCCGTGCTATGGTCAAGTGCAATGAGGGTCAATGGGTGCTTGGGATGCTGCTACTGCTGCTGCTGCTATTGGAGTTGCGGAGTTATTCAGCCAGTGAAATAGGAAGCAATAAGATGCAATTAATTCATTCGCGAATTCATTCAGTCATTTATTTATTTATTCTTTCATTCATTGATTTGCACATCTTCATATAGCGCTAGGCCTACTCAGAGGAGCTCTCAACCCAAGCGCGCGTAAATGGCGAAGTTTCAGAGTAGAGAGATGCTTTCTTGGAAGGGCAATCATGGCAGGCCACTTTTGAGTGCAACACTTCCGCATGAAAGTGATGAGGAATCCAGAAGGAAGATAATGGGGAGATTCATCAGAGGAGAGAGGGAGAAGAAAAGAGGGAATGAGTAAACAGACAGAAATTAGAAAGTAAGAGATTCGGAGGATTGGAGGAAGATAAAAGCGGAAATAGACTCTGATCGAGACTTAAAAGAAAACATGTATAATGAAATTGTAGTAGGATCCTTCTGTCGCGTCGCTTCTATAGTCGGAGATTGAGGACAGCTACCAACTGTGCGATACCATATACAGATAAAATAGAAGCAGATAAATTATTCCACCCTCTAGATATTGATATATCTTCATTATCGTCATCATAGCAGTGACATAGTGTAATGGTGAAGGTCGTCGCCTTGCAGCCGAAGGGTTGCGGGTTCGAATCCCACCCGCCGCGTAAGGACCTTGAGCAAGTCCTTCACTCACAATTGCTCATGGCGCTTCGGCGTGTAAACTCCGACACACCTCTGGGATGTAATTGGGACCCCTTCTGAGTAGTAGGAGACTTGAAGGGGCGGTATAGAAATGTGTGAATAAATAAATAAATAAATAGTGACAGTGGTTAAAGTCAGTAGTTAAATAGAGCAGTGGGAACTCCAAAGATATAATTTCTATGCGTGTTACATGGTTCTTTTGCATTGGAGCAGTGGCAACTCAAGCAAAAGAATTTTGAGAACAGTGGGAACGCGGTTCTCACAGTGGGAACCCTGGCAATGGTTGTCGTTGTTATTTCGAAGATTATTTATACACAATAACAATCAAGAGAAACTGACAAACTGGGGCTGACAAACTCTTGAATGTTAATTATCTGTTTGATTTACAAAATAAAAATCAAGAGAGAGATAATAATCTCCAATAGAGGCATAGATTATATCTGCAAGCTCATTTGCTGATGTTGTGGACCAACTGCTGACGAGATCAATTAAACAATCTATTTACTTCGTATAAAATGAAGGATTGTTATCCCTGCAGCTGCTGTACCATCTGGACTAACGATGCTTACATAAGCGGCGCATGTCCCTCTGTGTTATTGAGCATCATCTTCTTCTGCGTTAGGCGCAGTCTCATCAACAGTGCCACACTAAGAGGCTGAGTATGGAGACTTGAGAGACTATCATCTGTATCATCATCAAGAGGATGAAATCGTCCATTCCAAGCTTTAAGGATGTACAAATAGCATTAGGTGCCTATCCAGTATACATTAGATTGCAGTGTCTGCTTGATGGGAAATGTGCGCCAGCTGATTCTTATTTATTCACTTGGCGGCCTAAGACAGTCAACATAATAATATTAGCTAAAGGCGCATCATAATTATTACGATGCACCTTTAGATTCTTAATTCTGTCCGTCTCTGTCTGCCAATTTCTCCCTCCTTTTATATAATTATACAAAAGTAAACCCATAGGACCTGTAGCTTAATCAATATATTAATATAATATTATATATAATATAGTATATGACACACTAGGCAAGTATAGACAGCCAAGTATACAGAAAGGCTGCTTATGGCTTCTTATAAGTTTATTATACTATTTATTATATAAAATATATAATTATATTATATGCAAATACTTAGTATTATGGCTATTTAGTATTCATCATAATAGCGGTTATAGACAGGTGACGTTTGTTCAGCTGTGACTGCATCTAATATTATGTAGGCCTAAGGCATACGCTTGATAAAAGATGGCCTATATGTGACTGCATGCGTTTGAAATCTTTCAACCTAATATTTATAAAGATAAACTTCTTTTTAGGCTCATTGAACTTCTTGTTATCGTGGATTGATTCATATTTTATTTGACTGTTATTAGTAGACCTACG
>JAQFXW010002209.1:0-13438 GCA_034693945.1 Dendrobaena attemsi
ACCTCAGCTAAAACGTCATTTTCTACCTCTTCCAGAAAGCGACAAGTGGTACGTTCTCTCGGCCGAGGTCACATATGTTGATTAATTTTACTGGTCATGCCTTGGTTTGTCTCTTAGTTGATTGTTGTAAATCACTTCTTATTTGCCATTCGGAAAGACTAAATTTCAAAACAGACAAATGAGTCAAAATTCTCTGGCTAGAAAATAAAAAGATCAATAAATACCAACATATCACTAGTGATTCTGTTAACACCTGAATTCTTGGTGTCATTGCAATTTTTGGAGTCCCATTAAAATAGGTGGCAGTCTTGGACTCCACGCCTGCCATTTTTTGTTGTCTCATAGGCTAATAGGTCCGTAGCGAATGTACAAAATTCCGAACTTCTGGTATGGGTGAATAGAGCAAGCCCCTAGAATTAGTTGGTAAAAATTAATACAATGTATTATATGCTTTCTTCTACAGCATAATATTGACTAATTAGAGCCTCTAATTATGGCCTACTTCTTCAGTCTTCATTTACATCTCTTCATTATACAATGTACGGTATTTTAACCTTGTTTGAACGCGTCAATAATTTATTTGGGAGTCCATTCACAATTGAAGTGCGTCCATGGATGCTGCACCTTTAATTTTTAGGTGTCCAGCTTCCAAATTTTGGTGTCCCAGAAGCACATTAACGGAATCACTGCATATCACCCCATTTGTTATCAGCTGAGCAAAGAACCTAATTTAGAATCTGTCGTAATATCCAAATGGTAATGTGGAAAGGTATTACATTGAAATCAAGTGATCCCTCTCTGGTGTTTGCTCACCTTTCGTGCAAGACAAGACTTTGCACTTACAAACCAACAGGCTTACTTAAACTACTTGACTCTGTTCCTGGTGTGTCTGTTGCCTGAAAATGTGCTCACACTGAGCACTTTCGCTATGGTTTATTTGAGTTCTTTAATGTTCAGGTCTCTGAATGTACTACCATACACACCAACCATATATCCTGACTTGTTTGATATTAATATTAATGCTTCTCTAACAGAATACGATTATCAACTATGATTTCACGTAAAAACTCTATCGCTTGATGCTTTGTGCATATGATAGCGACACTGTAGAAGTGTTTAGATTAGATTGGTAATAAATTAGCTTCAAAGCAGTCGGCAACTGTTTTGACTTTTTCGGCGACTTTGTCGGCAACTGTTTTGACTGTGCAAACGTATGGTACAGAACTGCATTAGAAAGTTGTTGGAAGGCAATGTGTGAAATTGTGAATTTCTGAGATATTGTCTTTGATTTCTTCATTTTTGCTTGTTAGATCTTTACTTTGTTTGACAAGTCGTTCTTGGCGAGACTTTAAAACAGAGTCTTGAGAGTAATGTAGGTCTTGAGCATACTGTAGTCCGAAATATGGCCAGTCAACTGCACATACTGCCTTTGAGAAACCAGTGCTTCAGACCTGTCAGTTTACTTAATTAGATGTTCCTCTGTAACCAGAAATCCCATCTGGTAGAGCATTGCTTGCTATTTTTGCTTCAAGACTAAATCCTCCGTGTGACTGTTTCGAATGTAGGCCTACATGCTTTCTGTGCAACACTAGCGGTAGCAAAGATATAATTTAACTTAAATGTGACTTAAAATGAAAGGACATTTTATTTTGTGAACTGTATAAAGTAACTTTGTTACTGCAAATGAAGTACATGTGATGTAAGCATAATCTCAAGATTCCTACAGACTTGTGCAGAATGTTAAATTGCTGGACCTGCGTCATCGACTCATTGTGGTCCCTCCCCACTCATTTATTGTTTAAAATTTTCCTGACTATTCATCTCACTTTCAAAACATTCCAGATAAACTATCAACACATTTTGAACAATTACACTATTTGTAATAGGTCTTTTGTCTTTTACTGGCACCTCAACCTAAACCAGTCTTTTTCCACCTATTCGTTTAGGATATTCAGCTTTAAAAATTATGGCAGTTTCAGTGTAACTTTGACACAACCAGTTTCAATTTACTGAATATATTTATAAAGCAGTTTCAACACACCAGTTGTACTGCAGCTAAAACTAGCACAATAATAATTATCACTCTTGGTAGCAGTTTCAGGCACTGCAAGTGTATGTTGTCAAGTTGTAATTGCAGTGTTTCTTCATGTTTTCATTTTTTCTAGTTCGGCTATTTCGATTTATGTGACTCATGGACTGCAGATGTAGCCAACATCTTTATTCAATAAACTTTTTTTATATCTTTAGTCACTCTTTCTTCCCGGTGTATTGATCAACCTTCTTTTCCTCCTCTGATGTAGCTTTTTTCTTGCATTTCAGTGCAGCTTGGTATATTATGTAGGTACATCTCTTATGGACTGTGGGGTCTGTCTTTCCTCGATATACCTCTCAATGATCAATCTGGTACACCCTATCTGACATGACGTTGATGCTGGGAGGAGGAATGAAGGCAATACAATTAAAATCACTGGCTGTGAAAGTAATTCAATTAAGAAACCTGTATTCAGTGCTATAGTTGTCCAAAATGAACTGGGGGAGGGTCAAGAATTGGGACTGAGGCAAAAAATGTCCATACGCGTGTCTAAAAAATTGACGACCCTTTTTGTGTCGTTACTCGTATTTTTTGATGAAAATCTTCTGCCTGCCCCTATATTTATCATTTTTCTGCTTGTTTTTCTATTTTTAAAGAACTGGGCCCTGACCCCCAACACATTTTTAGTCATTTAACTGAGAGGGTTGGAGAAGTACCTGATGGGGCACTATAGCATGTTGAAACTAGATTTCTTTTTTAAAAATAGAAAATACTATTTTTTTTCTATTTTCAAAATATTTCTGAAAACTATTTTGCCCATCACTGCTAGTCTGCTATCAAAATAGAAGAATCGTGCTGCTATTAAAGATGATAGTTATATTGCTCAGGGTTTAATCCAGAATTCTTGGGTTAATCTAATAAATGTCAATTGTGGTAGTGTAGTGGTGAAGGCCGCCTTCTAGCAACCGAAGAGTTGCGGGTTCGAATCCCACCCACCGCGTAAGGACTTTAGCAAGTCCTTCACTCACAATAATGCTCAAGCGCTTCGACATGTAAAACTCCGATATTCGGGCTGGAGTCGGGATCGCCTCTGAATAGTAGTGGACTGTAACTTGTAAGAGGCGGTATATATGGTCTACAAGGATTAAACCAGCTAGGCCTAAATCCCACGAACTCACGAAAACCCAAAGGCCACAGGACTTTTATCCAATACTGAAAACACTGTTCCTTTACCAACCCCAAAGATAGAAGAGTCGTTCTCTACCATCTTTGCCAATCCTATGCACCCTTTCCCTCTTCTCTTCTTCATTTCCTACATCGTCTAAACTGTACAAGTTATCTGCCCCAGGCATGTGCCTGTCCTCTCCTTTATCTCCTCTGGATTTTGATCACTGCTAAGCAATTTTGCTTTTACTAAGCGCCTGTGGCTAAGCTGGTTCCCGTAACTTCTCAAGGCTGGGCGCTATAGAAGTTTCAAGTTAAGGTCAGAGATTATATTACATTGACCTCGATGTCTGATACGCAACAACCTCTTTAAACATAATTATAATCTCACGAGCCAATCGCGCCAAATTTCGCAAGGACTTCCACTGTGGACCCATAAGTTGTTTTGATGTTCAATGTATGGCATTTAGATCACGTGGAAACAACGAAAGCAGTAATAATATATTCGTTTATTGAAATTCATATTGACAAGAACGCAGTATGATTACAGACAGGTTATACGAAATACGGCCCGCATAGCACGACACGCAGGTCGGCTTAACAGCGGGTTCGACTTAACTAATGGCCTAAGTGCTGGAACACTCCTGGTACGGCCAATCCAAGAGCGGGGTGGGCGATCTTATTTTCCAACTGACACGGGACAAACCACACAACAGTAAAGCGGCTAATACCAGCAAACAAAAACTTAAAATAAATTACTGCCCCGAGTGGGATTTGAACCCATGCGCTCTGGATCTGACACTGCTCAGCTCATCGTCCAGCCGCTCTCTCCACTAAGCCACGGACCCACCCCATGACATCAGACTTATCTCCACGACAAGTCTGATGTCATGTTGACTATGTAGATGCTTTTAATTACTGTTTGGAGTTAGAGTAATGGACTACACACTGGCATGAGGCGCTCACAACCCGAATTTAGTTCAGGGAAGGCTCCTTCAAGTTTACACGGTTGGGCAGCTGTTGAATTCGACTCCTGTAATAAGTTAATAACCTGAGTTCCATGCTATGATTGCAATTGTATATGGTTGGTACTGGAGTTTGTCAATAAGCGAAGATTACTATTTTGCTCTCTTAGTTTGTCAGGACAGTCAGGGGCTTCTATCCCTATACCAAGCGGGCGCAGGTGCGCTCAGTGGAAAACAGGGGGAACATTTTGTAATGTATAATTTTCAGAAATAGGGGGGAAGACTGATCATATGGGATGGAAGAATTGTTTTGAGGGGGGAAAATGGAAAGTCATGAGTTTTTGAGCCTGGCTGCTTGGGGGATAGAAGCCCCTGAGGACAGTGCAAGGCACTGGGCTGTAAATAGCGAAACTTATTTCAGAAGAATGGCTCTCTTTTGTATCTTTGTATTATTGTTGTTATACTTTTTACCCGAGGTAGACATGATCCCTCAGGTGGTAAAGAAATTGTCCGGAGACAGAGGAAATTATTGTTACTGTTGTTATTACAGATGAGGAATCAGATAAATAACAACTCGGTCGAAAGCCTCGGACGATCAAATGGAAAGCGTAAGAAGGAGGCGCCACAGCCTCCGATCTACCGACCGCTTGGTAGTAGTAAGGATGTCGGAAGTAAACGGAAGGCCCCTTCTCCTCCAACAAGACTCGGAGAAGTGGGATACGAAGACCTGTACGAGAAGGTTCGTCTTTCATAATCGTCTTGCTTGTAAGTGAATGTTGTATCGTGTCCTGCAACGTAATTGTTAATACAACAGTTTCTACGGCATCGTCGTTATCGAGCTACATTCATTCAATCTAAGCATTTATATAGCACACCTTTAAGAACCTACTCAGAGGCGCTTCCAGTTCAGCCACAATCAAAGTAGAAAGAATAGTTATTTTACAAATCCAGGAAGCAATGAACGGAGCTGATGTAAGAGGTCATTTCAGGTAGGTGCATAGGCGTAATTTGTGGAGGTACAAGGGGTACATGTCCCCCCCCCCACTTCTTGAAGTGGGTGGTACTGTACCCCCCACTTTTTCAAGCAAAAGATAACAAAACGTCATTCCATATTGTTTGATTGTATTTTTGGAGCGTTCTGATGTAGAATATGCCACAAAAGAAGCAATTTTATTATACCCAACTTTTTATGAAAAAGTAAATTTTGAGAATACATTGTACCCCCACTTTTTAGACAAAGTAATTTCGGAGAATAAATTTGTACCCCCCACAGACCAAAGTTACGCCCCTGGGTAGGTGGGCCTACAATCGAAAAGCTCGGTGCTGTTTAGTGGCCAGGTGAGCCCGTGGATCTATGAGTTCACCTCTTGGCGCAGGGTACCCGACGTGCAGAGTGCTTTCTACTGTCAGTGCAAATGCTCTTTAGTTGTCAAAAAAGTACAATTTCAACTTTTTTCAAAGCATGGAGAGTTTCGGCTTCCGTGTATAATTATACTTGGGCAGGAAGACTGTAATAAGCATGTAGACCTGTGTTCCCTGTAAACAAAGGCTGAGTTCTCTCGCCAAATAATAAGCAGTTTACGGCTTTGCTTACAGTGTAATATGATTTTCTAAAGCACAACTATTTTTCATTTATAAATGCATTATGCTATTCATCCTTCTAATCAAAAGCACAAATGGGACAAGAGATTATCTCTCTTTATCGCCTTATTATAATGATAATTGCACAGCACAAACAACCTTTCATCACCACTTTTACTGCACATTTTGTGTACATATTACTGCATGTTAACCCTTTCGCCCTGAGAATCCGATATATCGGTTTCAGAACCAGCCATACTGGGAGCCCAGGGGATGCGTAATTGCATATTATTCGATAGGGGAATCAGGGGCGAAAGGGTTAAGACAGACCCAGGAACCGTGATGGTTGATCACACGTTATTGGTCCTTTCTGCGCTTAGGACAGAAAAAAACTGCATATAAAAAACTGAAATAAAACAATTTAAACCGAAAATAAAATTGGTTTCGGATGTTCCTAAGCAATCCAAAAGGTTGCGACTTTATATCATACTCCTAAAAAGCAAACGTTTCTTACTCGATACATCTAAACCACTATTAACAAGAAAATAATATATTTTAGAATGCAGTTTGTACAGAAAGATGCATGGATGCAGCCTACTGAATGAATGCAAGTAAATTCAATAGGCTTAAAATTTCTATACATGTATCAACGATTTAACACGTTATTGGTCCATTCTGCGCTTAGGACAGCGTGCCCGGTAGTACCGAGCATCTTGAACTGACAACCTTCCTAACAGCCGACAACTGCAATGCGGATCCGATCCCCATTGATTCCGATACATCCCATTCGCAGCCTCTGCTCGAGAGCTTCAAGCCGGGCAAGAAATCGCCGAAACGCAGCTCGAAGGTCGATTCCGTGGAGCAACCCGCTGCGGATGTGGACGACTCGATTAAAGAGGACGACGAAGAGAAGGAAGACAGCGACGAACAGATGAAGACGGCGCTGCTGGGAAAGACGAACGCAGACAGTAACCTTTCGTTGGATTCGTATGACAAGGAGAAAAATCCGTTCTTTGAGAAATGAACGTAAATGGACGCTTCTATCGTTTGTCGGTCGCTTTTGTACGATCTTTACTGCAAGTTGCAGTTTATCCTGTGGTTAATTAATTAACATCTGATTAATTATTCTAATCTGGTTCACGACAAATTAGGCAATTTGATAATGGAACCTTGCGTTTTCAGTGGTGGACAGAGGCTTCTACCCTATACCCAGCGGGTGCACTTGCGCCCAGTGGAAAACAGGGGGGGGAACATTTCATAATGTATACATTTCAGAAATAGGGGGGGGGGAAACTGGTCAAATGGAATGAAAGAGTATTTTTGAGGGGAGAAAATGGAAAGTCATGAGTTTTTGAGCCCGGCTGCTTGGGGGGATAGAAGCCCCTGGTGATGGGTCCCTTCATTTGAAATTGCCTTTGGTCTCGCTAAGGGCTAAACTAATGACTGGGTTTCTCGATCTTTGAAAACGTTGCTTTTCCCTCAACAACCAATGTTGAGTTAATCTCTGAATTTTTAGTCTGTGAGAGGCGCTTTGTAAATCTCTGGATATGATATGATGTACGTTTCATGTATTAAGACAATACTTTTGATTTTAAAGCTAATCTTAAGGCTAGTTTAAGCCATTCAGAATATCGAACGATTTTTTTATCAAATATAAATAAAGTAATCATTACTACCTTTTTTGGAGCTTTACTGTAGAAACTGACATTTGCTTTAACTTATTTACACGCTTGAAAGTAGTTCTTGTAGAGGCGTTGTGATATCGCAATTCTTTCCATCGAGTTCTCCGACCAGTGCCTTTCAGTGGATCCTAAATGTGGCTTTATGATATTCAGACAAATACAGAGAGTATTTATATAGGGCCTTTTAAGCGACTTACAAGATGTACAACGCTACAAGTTTCTTGAAAGATCCCACAGCATTAATGTGGAGGTACTACTTCAATCTTGTGGCCTAAACCAGACACTTGTTTGATTGTAAGTTCTTCAAATAGTGCATTGCGTTGATTAAAAGAGTTCCAGGTAATCACATAATTGTAACAGGAGACATCAGTAGTCTCAGTAAAGTAATAGGTTGTATGTCTGGGGTAATATGTAACACTACGTAACAGGCGTTTTGAATTCAGTGATTGGAAGCTAGTTTGTGTGTACAGCTTTTTTTATTTTCTTTTGAAGCGTGCATAGAAGTTTGAGAGGAAGCGAACATGGAACTATAATGAACTTGGAGATTAATTTGCAACAAGTTTCAGACTAAGCTTTTCATGAGATTAAATTATTTTAATTTTTGACGTAGCATGCATGTCATTTTTAGATATTCATAATTTATGCGTACATAAGTTCATAATGTATTGTTTCTATTTTCAATTTAGATTACATGCTGTGTGTTTTAAATCTTGCCATGCTATATATATCATTTGATAGTACTTAGAAATACATATAATAAATTGTTACTGAAATGAATATTTTTTATTAGAAATTTTTTTAAACCACAGGTAAACCTGTTTTGAGTGAAATTTGTTGCTTCATTGTGGATCAATTTGACCTCCGGTAAAAGTAATAAGCTGAATCTTTATAATTTGAATTTAAGAAATAATCTTCATGTAAGATGCATTTTATCTAGTGCCTGGAGTGCCTGATAATGCGATCAACACAGTAAATAGGCTGAGAAAAACACTATGTTGGCACATAATCATTGAACATATCCTATTTGAAGAATAAGTCACATGTGGCATAATGCATACAACACGTACAATGTTGCATATTATTATAGAAAATTGATTATATATCCCCATGGAGAGATATAGCATTGCAGATTCAAACATATTTTTGTGGCTGTACGTTTTTATTTAAATTCTTTACTTTCGTAGTTGTATTTGCTTGATTTACTTGTGTTATATGATTACTTTAATTATTATTATTGCACGCTTCTCTCTTTTTTATGACTGACGAATTGTTACAGACTGCTTTTCAGTGCCTGATAATGTTTTGCTCGGTGCTAAGATTGAGATGTGTGGCTTGTATAATTGTCTGCTGGCACCAGACATGCTAGTGCTACTGATATCGGCTTCAACATATCGTACCGTTTTTACGTCATCATTGTAAATACGCAACTGCACATATCATCGATCTTTGTTCCCGATAGATACTGCATCAAGTGTCTTAGTAATCATAATCGCAGATATATGTGACCTCGGCCGAGAGAAGGTGCCACTTGTCGCTAATGGACTTATTGCCAGTTTCCAACACCTGATACTTTAAGGAATTCAAGGTAAAAATTTCAGCCGGATTGCTCCAAAATTTATGTACCAAAAATTAGAATTTGAAGAATAGCTGTTTGTACATATGTATATATGTATGGATATAATACTTTAGCCTACTCAGCAACCTTTTGGTCATATTAATATAGCACGTGTACAAATACCCTGTGAAAGAAATGTACCTAAGATGTCTGTTCGTCTATTGGATGAAAGTACCAAAATTCAATGATTATTCATGACCTCAGCTAAAACGTCATTTTCTACCTCTTCCAGAAAGCGACAAGTGGTATGTTCTCTCGGACGAGGTCACATATACATCATCAGTTCCCCACGCCAGCCATTTTTGATCTCCATAGTCCATTATTCCCCATTCATTGCTCCTCTATACCTCCATTCAGGCTAACTTGAGAGCAGATGTATCTTTGGTCTGAAACGAACCATATGCGCATACGTACACTAGTGATGCACTGCTCCGACTGTTTGCCCTCTCGTTGTTAGATCTTTTATGCTATCCACTCTGTCTGTCTGTCTGTTTGTATTTCTTTCTGTCTGTCTTGGTCTGTTTAGTCAACTTTTCATGTTCAACTGCAATGGATATTGTTGTCATTTTGTGGGTTTTGCATAACCATTTAATTTGTGATTCTTTTGATTTGAGAAGCTTCACTGATTAAACGCAATATGGACTTATATATGTTTGTATATATAAATAATTAAATATATATATTATATATCATAATATAATAGTGTTTCACGTGTTTTTGGCTCAGTTTCTGTGTTTAAGTCACATCTGTTTATAGTTTAGTTACTTGTGTTTTTGCTATGAACTCCGTGCTTAGAAAACGCCATGTTTATGTTTCGATAATTGATACCTAGTACGTGTTATATGTCGTTTGCAAAGAAATTTACCATGCTGTAGATAGTGTACTGGACAAGAAACTGACTAATAAGATATAGATGCTTTAAAACTTGTTGTCTATTGTTGCATTCCAATTGATCCCTACAAAATTTTAATTTAATTTTACCTGGTTTTAATCTGTTAGTTTAATATTGAACTGGTTTATTTTTTTTAATTGGCCATTTCGTTTAGTGACGTTTGTTGTTTTTTATCTTTATTTGGAAATAAGCGTTAAAATGACAACTTACTATTCATTAGCAGAAAGTCACTGTAATTTGGTAATGTCCAACAGAGTCCCAAAGTGAAATCACGAGTCGCAGATTATACATACGTGTACGTGAGGTACTTAAATCGTTCATACATGTATAGAAATTTTAAGCCTATTGAATTTACTTGCATTCATTCAGTAGGCTGCATCCATGCATCTTTCTGTACAATCTACATTCTAAAATATATTATTTTCTTGTTAATAGTGGTTTAGATGTATCGAGTAACAAACACTGGCTTTTGGGTGTATGATATAAAGTCGCACCCTTTTGAATTGCTGGATTGCTTAGGAACTTCCGAAACTGTTTTATTTTCAGTTCAAATTGTTTTATTTCAGTTTTTAATATGCAAATTGTACTTTAACACTTTGCCAATGAGTTACATTGGTTTCTCAACTGCTTTCAGTATGCTATCATCTAGAGTAAGTTAGTTGATTAATTTTTGGGCTAGGGCTTGCATTGCTCGATGGGTAGGATTTACTTATTTGAATAGTGATGTTTTAAGGAGATTTTTAGTATAGGATTTCTTGTTTTTTCCAACGAAAAATTGCTATTGTTCAAGAGGATTTGTTTTTACTAATTTACTTAAATGGGATCAAGTCAAAGCTTCAAAATGGATGTATGTATGCTTTCAATAAGGGTTTCAGAGACGCTGTTTTGCTCATGTGTGGATTTTACAGTAACTGTAAAATAATTGTGAACACATAGTTTTAACTTTTTACATGTAGACTACTTGAGGATAATTACGCATTACATTCTGGAAGAGTTCTGTTGTTAATGGTTTGCTCAGTTTGCTTTGCTTTAACGTTGCATGAAGGATGTGTAATATTATACATGCTTTGCTTCTGACATCTACGAAGGTTCAATAAAAATAACGTAGTAATACGTATTTTGTTGTTTTGTATTAATTATGCCTAGCAATGTGGAAACAATGAAGATTAGTTTATTATGTTAGTACAGCAATTATTGTTTATCAACTCTGTACTAAGCTAGATGTAAACATACATTAGGCCTACTTTCTCTAGGCCTACAGCCCTACATCTGTATAGTTATATTAAGATAAGCATAGGCGTAATTTGTGGAGGGTACATGTACCCCCCACTTTTTCAGGCAAAAGATAACAAAACGACATTCCATATTGTTTAATTGTATTTTTTGAAGCTTTCTTATGTAGAATATGCCACAAAGGAAGCAATTTTTTATACCCAACTTTTTATACAAAAGTAAATTTGGAGAATACATTGTTCCCCCCACTTTTTAGATCAAAGAAATATCGGAGAATAAATTTGTACCCCCAACTTCTTTTCAGACCAAAGTTATGCCCCTGAAGGTAAGCATCTGATAACAAGTCTGTCCAACTATCTGTCTTAGTATTTTGTCCTGCAATGCTAAATTTGTAGATTAGATTAGTCCAGTGATTCCCAACCTTTTTTACTCTAGGGCCACTTCTTAATCGGAGGACTTGAGGGGCCACCCTGTTACAATTTGAGGCCGGACGGGCCACTTTTAGCCCGTGGACCACGGATTAGGAGCCATTGATTTAGCGAATCTTAGAATTTGGTGGTATATTTTATGAATGATTTGATTAGAGATAAACTAGAAGCATATAACATTGTTAGAATTAAATCAAAAATAGAATGTTTTAAGCTAGTATAAACGTCCAAATAAAATAATTTCGTAATAGAAAATAATTACGTATCATTTCCTGTTGAAATCATCCATTTTTCATATAGGCCTATTTGTATTGATTCTTTGAGAGGCTGAGGGCCGTTGTCTGAGGCTTGGCGGGGGCCACTTTTGGCCCGCGGGCGACGGGTTGGGAATCACTTGATTAGTCCTACTCGTGATCGAATCATGAATGAACGATGAATGATACTGTAAGCTTAACAGACATGGAATCCATACTTGAAATATAGGACATAGAGAAACTGGAAAAGGTGCAGAGAAGAGCTACAAAAATGATTTCGGGATACAGGGACTTGAGCTATGAAGAAAGGTTGGCAAAATGCGGACGGACAACATTTGAGAAAAATAGACCCCACACACAAATTATTACAATAATCAAAACACTTGGCGGACTTCAAAATCATGACCTATAGGAGGAAGTGCTATGGTATATGGTTTACTCATGGGCCCCTGGCATAAGGGTGAATTCGCCCCTACATGTATAACAGGCGTCCATGATTTAGGCCTACTGGCCCAGTTAGGCCTATACCTATCTACATTTGGAGCGCGCTGGCTGTGTATTTTCACGGACCGTGTTCGACTCCCAATGCCCGCGGACACTCAGAGATAGTCGCCGCCTTGTGTCCGCAGGGTTGCGGGTTCGATTCAATTCCGTGCCATCGCGTAGACACCTTGAGCAAGCCCTTCACCTACAGTTGCTCGTGGCGCTTCGACGTGGAAATTCCGATACTCCTTCAGGCTGTAGTCGGGGCCGCCTCTAAGTAGGGTTGCCACCCGTTTCTAATTTGGCGGGATTGTCCCGATTTTGAGGCAAATGTTCTGCGCCCGACTGACCTAGCCGGGACAGCCGAATGTCCCGACTTCAAATTTGTGGATGAACTTCATTGAGCTAACAAGTATAGCCTAACAAACAATAATGCTTACAACACATTGTCAGCAGGCCCAGGCCTAAGTGCGTCGATCTAAACCCGAACTGTTCAACACAGTTTATTTATAAAGCAGGCGAAGTTAAAAAATGTCTGTGACTAGCTGTGTCACCCGGAATCAAAGAGGAAAGTTTATTGTTCTTCTGAGACTTCCACTATTTTGTGCAAATTGCAACGCATGTGCGTGGCTTCACAGTTTTATTGTTTCGGACCCACTTTCGACAGCTCAGTGAAAAGTAGGCCAAATTTTAAATGCAAAAACTTGATCTGATAAACAGAATCTGGAAATCTGGCTTCAAGATTGCAGAAATGTAATCATTGCTGGAAATGAACCATAATATAGGCCCATAAAAGATAGGCATCATAGGCCCATGATTCTACTTAATTTGTAATTTGTACGTAGAGCCTATCCAAACATTAATATTAATCGCCGTTTAACAAGATTTCTTTAATCAAGCAAGTTTCTTTCTAAAGAAAATTGCATGACTTGCAACCTCTGGTCCCACTTTTGATATACCTAGAGGCTACTCGTGTATTACGATTTGGGTGACAGCGTCTTTAACTTGCGTCCCGACTTCCAGGTTAGGAAAGGTGGCAACCCTACATCTGAGTAGTAGGAGACTTGAAGGGCAGTATTAAAATGCTTGAATAAAGAAATAAAATAATG
>JAQFXW010002210.1:0-13435 GCA_034693945.1 Dendrobaena attemsi
TTCCCCCTTGGTGTCACCCTGGATCAATAGCTTACATTTCCTGCAAACAGTAACCTTCTCAAATTTATATATATATATATATACGTTTGTTTTACAACGCCTTTGTAACGTAGATGATTGGGGTTTACGTGATCATGCGCAATTATGCGATTGGCCTATGTCTGGAGATTAACCTTCTCAGTCGTGCTTGCTATTATTAAGTGCGCCAACTTCGTACTGTTGCTCGCCCGATCACGTCCTCTTCCACTCTTATCCATTCCTTCATTACAGCTGACTTGACTATTGTTCCTCTCTATATTCTGGCCTTCCAGATGTCCGTTTGAACTGCTTGGATCGTGTGCTATGCACTTCTGCTCGTCTTATTGGCTGCATATCCAAATTTGAACCTGTGTCCAATTTTATGCGTGATGTCCTTCATTGGCTTCCTCTTAAGCAACGCATTGTGTATAGGATAGCTGCCTTAGTTTGCCGCTGTGTGCTTGGACTTGCTGCTACCTACCTTTCAGAGTTATGTAGCCCTATCCTTGTATGTATGTGTGTATGTATGTGTGTATTTCTATACCGCCTCTTACAGTCCACTGCTATTCAGAGGCGGCCCCGACTACAGCCCGAGGGTGTGTCGGAGTTTTACACGCACGAAGCGCTTCAGCAACTGTGAGTGAAGGACTTGCTAAAGGTCCTTACGCGGTGGGAGATGCTCTCTCTCCCTTCGCTCGGCTGAACAAGGTCTGTCCTTTATTCCTTTTTGCACACATCAAGGCCTAGTAGGCAGAATTATGCTTTTCCAGTGGTTGGCCCATTGATCTGGAACAGCCTACCTCTTCCCTTCCGTTGCTTCGTAGAACTCCCTCTCAACTCTCCTTTCTTACCTTAAGACTGCTTTATTTATGATTATCATCATAATCATCACCCGCGCTGGGATCGGGAGCGCCTTTGGGTAGCACTCTCGAAAAGTAGCTGATGTATATACCCACTGATTATAGGCACGTGTGCTTCTAAGGGGTAATCATAATCATCATCATCATCATCATCATCTTCTCTAATGCCTTCTCCTGGACTCCTCTGTGGCGTATTAACTGTACCCTTGTCATTAGTGCAGCCCCATTGATGCGTCGCCGTCACAATCATAATCATTATAATCATAATCATCATCATTGTCATCATAATCATCATTATCATATCTCCCTCCCCCTCTCTCTTTCTCTCTGTATCTCTCTCTCTCCCTCTCTCGGTGTGTCTGACTCTGGCTGTCTGTCTGTCTCTGTTTAACTGTAGCTGTCTCTGTCTGTCAGTGTCTGTCTATCTGTCTGTCTCTGTCTGTCTGTCTGTCAGTCTCTGTCTGTCTGTCTCTGCCTCTGCCTCTGTCTCTGTCTATATATCCCTTCTGCGTAGTGCAGTGCTTCAGTAGGCCTACAATCGCACAAAGAAAGAGTTTTAGTAAGATAACTGTAGGTATAGCCTTATAGACCTACTATCGTTATGAAATTCTTAGCAATTTCTTTTATTTGTCATAAGATCAAAGTATATCCTTACGACAGTTTTTCCTATTCTAATTATAGAAAGAATGGTTGCTTGCTGGTAATAAACGATCTGAGTTGGTCTCACGATCCAATTAGGGACAGAGGAGCCACAGACCACAGGATACAGAAGCCATTAGGCCTATGCTCTCTACTCGAAACCGAAACCGGGGTACACAGGAGAGCCACAGGGAGCTATTACGATAAAACCCCAACTTTCCAGACTGTCTACGGACTGCCATGTACTGGTAACAAATGATGTAGTAATAGATGATGAAATGGTAATTAGTCTACATTCTTCCATAAATGCCAATTATAAATATTCGTTATGAAGGCGTCGTAAAATAAACTGAAAAGGCCTAATCCTAATTGCTGAAATTGATCAAGGGTGACCCACGAACTGACACAGAGGCCTATTGGCTTGTCAAGTTTAATAGTATATAATACACTTTTAACTTTCAAGTGGCGCCCTGGTGTCCCTCTTTAGTTAACAACTACCTAATCATTCAGTGTATGAGAAGTAAAACTTCCTTCCTGTCAGTCGCCCATCCCTTATATGTCTTTCGAAACTCCCCCATCATAAAGCACGTCGTTGGCAGGTCCTGAGATCGTTATTTCGTTACGCATCGCCCAGCGTATTTAATGATCCGACGAAGGTATTCCTGATGGGGGCCATCTGGTTTTCAGATGGGAAGTCATTAGCAACATCACATGCAAATTTGTGAAGAAATAAGTAAACAAATAAAAAAATATTTATCTCAAATTGTCAATCTTGAACTTTTACAATAACAATGTGTGAACCAGGTACGAATATGACAAAGCACTGCAGCTGAAACACAATGGACCATGTGCCCACGGCCTGTCAATCAGACAGAAGCTCTAGACGCATGTCTGATTTGCATTTGAGTCCCTTTCATCTAGGCCTACTAGTCAGTGGGCGACACCTTCTATACAGAAGTGTGCCACAGAGAACAATAGACACGTGGGTGTCCTGTCGTTTAGCCTCTGGATACCTGCACAGTTATATACATTATACCCAAGGTACAAGTTTAATTCCATCGAATGTTCCTTACAATTTGTCTGTCTGTCTCTCTATTTCTCTGTCTCTCAATCTCTCTGTCTCTCTGTCTGTCACTCAGTCCGTCTCTTGTATTACTCTCTGTAACTCTGTCTGGCTGTGTCTGTAAATATATATATATTTTATATATATATGTACAAATCTTTCTCCCTGTCCCTGTCACTGTCTCTCTCCCTCCGTCTTCCTCTGTGTGTATGTTTCGGTGTTTGTATTTGTGTCTGTGGCTCTCTGTATCTGACTCTGTCCGTCTGCTTTCTGCTCTTTCTCTTTTCCTTCTTCCTCTCGTTATCCCTTACCCTCTCCCTCTCATTTTGCCTACCCTCTCCCACTTACTTTCACTCTCCCTCTTCCTCCACCTCGCATTCCTCTCTCATTCTTCTTTACCCTTTTATTTTCCCTTCTCTCCCCACCCTTTTCCGCTTCCTCTTCCTAATCCTCAATCTGTCATTGTCACTCTCCCTCCCCCTCTACCTCTCATGCTCCGTTACACTCTCTGTCTTATTCCCTTCTCCCTATCCCTCTTCCTCTCCCTATCCCTCTCAATTGCATTCCCACTCTTTGTTCCACTCTTCCTCTCAATCTCCATTCCCTTCTCTCTAATTCTCTATGCCTCTCTTTTTCTCTTATCTCTCTCCCTATCCATCTCTCCCTATCTCTTTCCAACTCCCTCTTCTTCTCTTCTTATATCTGTCCCTCTCCTTCCCCTCTTCCTATCCCTCTCACTCTCCTTCTCCTCTCCCTATCTCTCTCTCTCCTTCTCCTCTCCTCATCTCCCTCCCTCTTCTTATCATCTCCTTATCTCTCTCTACTTCTCCTCTCCTTATCTCTATCTTTTTCCTACTCATCTCCTTATCTCTCTCCTTCTCCTCTCTTTATCTCTCTCTCTACTTCTCCTATCCTTCTCTCTCACTTTCAATCTCTTCTCCTATTCTCTGTCCTTCTCCTTCTCTTATTCTTTTCACTCTCCTTCTCTTCTCCTTTTTTCTCCTTCTTCTCTCCTCTCTCTCCCTTTCCTTTTCCTCTCCTTATCTCTTCTCCTCTCCCTTTCTCTCTCCCGCTTATTCCCCTCTCCTTATCTCTCACCCTCTTTTCCTCCTATCTGTGTCCCACTCCCTCTTGTTGCCTCCTCTTATTAGTGTTCTTCCTCTAATTCTCCTCTCCTAATCTTCTCCCCTTCCTTCTCCTCTCGCTATCTCTATCCCTCTCCTCCTCCTGCTTTCCTTATCTCTCTCCCTCTTCACCACTCCCTATCTCTCACCATATTCTCCACTCCTTATCTCTCTCCCTCTCCTTCTCTTCTCTCTACCGCTCTCGTCTCTTCTCTCATTATCTTTCTCTCTCATTCTTCTCCCCTTATCTCTCTCACTCTCTTTCTCCTATCTACCTCCCACGCCCTCTTGTGCTCCTCCTCTCCTTATCTCTTGCCCTCTTCTTCTCCTCTCTTTATCTCTCTCCTCTCCTTATCTCCCTCTCCTTCACCTCTTTTTATCTCTTTCTGTCTCTTTCCCCTCTGTATCTTTCCCCTCTCTCTCCCCAACTCAATTTTCTTCTCCTTCACTCCTTATATCTCTCCCTCTCCTTGTCATCTCCTTATCTCTCCCTCTACTTCTGCTCTCCGATCTTCCTCCCTCTCTTTTATCTCTCCCTGTCTTTCTCACTCCGCTTCTCCACTCCTTTTTGTCTTCCTCTTCTTCTCGTGTCCTTATCTCTTTCCCTCTCCTTCTCCTCTCCCTCTCTCTCCCTCTGATTCTTTTCTCATTATCTCTGTCCCTCTCCTCACCTCTCCTTATCTCTCTCCCTCTCCTTCTATTCTCCCTTCTCCTCTCTCCATCTACTTCTCCTCTCTCAATCTCTATCTCCTGATTGGCTGCATGGTTGCCATAAATTTAACAATTTAAATTTCTTAATGCAAAATATCTTGTGCCACATGCGCTGAGTATAATGAGCATACTGGTTAATCCTGTACTTGGGCACTTTATTTAGACTTATTGTTTTGCAGGTGTTGCTTTATGGTTATTGTTTCAGAAGATGTCAGAGGAGACTGGCTTTCACTATTCGCTTCTTTTATCTATAACCGCCTCACATTCTTCTATTTTTACATAGCAAATTAACATTACAATTTTGATTATGCGTCTGTGTGGCCTGTGAATAAGCTGGTTCCCTGTGGGCGCTATTGAAATTTTGAGTAACGATTGTGATTCTGATATTGCCTTCTTCTGTATCCGTCTGTGCCTAAATAGCAAAAATGTGGAAGGGGTAATCATAATCATCATCATCATCATCTCTAACGGCTTCTCCTCAAATCCTCTGTGGCATGTTAACTCTACCCTTGTCATTAGTGCAGCCCCATTGATGAGTCGTCATCATTATCATAATCATCGTCATCATCACGATCGTCATGATCGTCAGCAACATCATCATCATTATCATCATCATCATTATCATCATCATCATCATCCTGATAATGATCACTATCATCATTATCATCATCATCATCATCATCATCATTATCATCATAATCATCAACATCACCATCATTATCATCATCATTATCGTCACAATCATCATCATCTTCGTCATCATTGTCATCATCACTCCCTCTCTCTCTTTTTTTCTCTGTTATCTTTCTCTCTATCTGAGTGACAGAGAGACAGAGATATAGAGACAGAGTAATAGAGAGACACACAGACAGAGAAATAGAGAGACACAAAGGCAGACAGATTGTAAGGAAAATTTTATGAGGTTAAACTTGGACCTTGGGTATAATGTATATAACTGTATAGGGATCCAGAGGCTACATGTCACCCACCTGTCTATTGTTCTCTGTGGCACACTTCTGTAAAGAAGTAGGCCTAGATGAAAGCGATTCAAATGCAAATCGATCATGCCTCTAGAGCTTCTGTCTGATTGACAGGCTGTGGGCACATGGTCCATTGTGTTTCAGCTGAAAGTGTCATGGCTTTCAGGAGTTGTTTGGAAGGACTTTGTGTGTGGAATTTCATTTTTGTACCTGGTTCACACTTCTTTTTATCTCTTTCCAACTCCCTCTTCTACTCCTTATATCTCTCCCTCTCCTTCTCCTGTTCCTATCTCTCTGTATTTCTTTGTCTCTCCTCTCCTTCTCCTCTCCCTTTATCTCTCTCCCTCTCCTTCTCCTCTCCTTATCTCTCTCCTTATCCATGTTCTCTCATTATCTCCCTCTACTGTTCCTCTCCTTCTGTCTCCTCCTTTAACTATACTCTCCTTATCTCTATCCTTCTCCCTCTCCTTCTCCCCTCCCATTCACTTTCCTTCTCTTTCTCCTCTCCCTATCTCTTTCCCTTTTGTTCTTCTCTCCTTATCTCTCTTCTTCTCTTCCTCCTATCTCATGATCTCCTCCTCTAATTATCTCTCTTCCTCTAAGTCTCCTCTAATTATCTTTCTCCAATTCGTTCTCCTCTCCCTATCTCTCTTCCTCGCCTCCTCCTTTTTGCCTTATCTCTCCCTCTCCTCCACTCCATATATCTCTCCATCTCCTTCACCTCTCCTTATCTCTCTCGCTATCTTTTCCCCTCTCTATCTCTCGCCCATTTTCTTTTATCCCTATCTTCCTCCCTCTCTTTCTCTTCCCCTTATCTCTCTTGCTCTATCTCCTATCTCTCCCACTCCCTCTTGTTCTCTTCCTCTCCTTATCTCTCTCGTCTCCTACTGATCTGATCTCCTTATGTCTCCCTCTCCTTCTACTCTCCCTATCGCTCTGCCTCTCCTTTATCTCTCTCAATCTCTTTCTCCTCCTCTTATCTCTCTCTACTTCTCCTCTTCTTCTCCCTCCCCTTTCTTTCTCTTCTCCTTATATCTATCCTTCTCCCACCCCTTCTACTCTCCCTTTCACTCTCCTTCTCCTTCATCTCTCCCTATCTCTCTCCTTTTTGTTCCCCTCTCCTTATCCCTCTCCCTCTCTTCATCCTATCTCTCTCCCACTCCCTCTTGTTCTCCTCTTATTATCTCTTTTCTCTAAATCTCCTCTCCTCTTTCTGTTCTCCCTCTCCTTCTCCTTCTACAATCCATCTCTCACTCACTCTGTCTGCGTCTGGACTTTGCCTCTTGTGTGTAATATAATATATATATAATAATATAATAATAATATAATAATTATAATATATATATATATGTGTATGTGTACAATGTATAATGTACACATTGTGCAATACAATGTCATGCAATACAATACGTTGTGCAATGCAATGTCATGTGCAAACTGGAGAGTGTGTAGGTCTTTGACCATGCAAGGCAATTAATGAAAGCTGTGGTTCCTTTGTGATTGCATAAATTGAATCTCTAATGACCCAAGGATGACTCAGCCTTCCAACCTCCTCACTGTAGGTGGCAGAATGAGTACCAATTTGACTGCGCAGGTAACGTTGGCCTCGTTGGTAAGACCTGGCCATCTGCAGCACAAGTGAGTGGGGAGGCCTTGCCTGCAGGCCATGCTTTGCAGTGCCACCTGACGGCAGATGGCCTAAGGCCACGGATTTGCTCTGGGCTAGTGATTCGTCTCGTGAATTGACATTGTCCTGTTAGCTCCGCCCCCACACGATTAGCACACGCCCATTATCGCGAGAATCTCGCTGTTTTGCTTAGGATTTACAGAGGTATTCATTCTGTAATATCGAGTTATTATTTACAATATGCAATGCTATTTGTTAACAAATATTCAAATATCCGGTCTTCTACAGCTGGCTGCACTGTATAACCTATGGCACTACAATTGACCAAGATACTTTACTTTATCGTGGCCACAGTGTAGATATCCAATAATAATAGTTTCCCATTTTTATTATCCATGTGATAATGTGTAGTTTATCAAATGTCTGAAATAGTCACTGGAAATCAGTGGTTAAATTGCTCATAAAGAGGTGGTGGATCTCTAATTTCTTTACAAATCTTTAAACCTAGGCCTATCTATAGTGAATCCAAATTGAGCTTATAGGCCGAAGCTTAACAGTGCTCGTAACTCCGGTCAAATTCCAATATGCCTACTCGAAACACAACACAACGTAAATATTGCAAGTAAAATATGACGTTAACAGAAAAACATTTTATCATGACATATTATAATTTAATGTGGCTAAGAAAATAAAATTGTGTAGTCTGTGTTAAAAACTTAGACAAACTGCAAGTAATCTATGGTGCTCCGTGTAACTGTGTTTAATATCCTTACTTCCTTAGGCCTACTCTCACACTTCCTCTCAAAAGCTGAAATAGGGATTAGGCCCTACTACATTGATACAGCACTATCGTCCAATCCATTCCAAAAGTATAGAACTTTCGCACTGAAGAACACTAATATGCATGTAGTTCCTCTTGGCTTCTTTAATATAGGCCCTAATTATCTACATCCCAAGTTATACATGTTTGCTGCACAGCCACAGAACCTCTACCAATGTTTTTTTAAATGGGGATTAGTTCAATTTTGTATATTGATCACTGCTCATACAAATCATTAGTTCACCTAACTTATCGTTTTCTCGCGAAATATAAGGTTTCGGCGTTTAAAGTAGACTCCCAATTACCATTTTCTTTACCTTTCTTTATGCAAGACAGCTATAATCTACTATCCGACTGTTCGAAGTGCCAGTAAACCTATGCCTAACTAGGTTCATTGCTAATCAAACGAGTTATTTTGAGGTTCCAACCCGTTCTTGCTAAGCCTCATACAAACGAGTCCCCCCCAAAAAAAAAATTGCCGAGCTAAAAAGAACTGATGACCTTCCGCCTTCCCCACACAAAAATCTGGTTTCATCCCATCCGACCAGTCTCCTCCTATTTCTGGAAAATACACATTATAAAATGCCCCCTCTGTATTCCATTTGGTGCACTTGAGCCCGCTTGGTGTAGGGATAGAAGTCCACGGAATAGCTGACAAATCGTTTCGACCGCATAGTCATACAAATAGTCAGGGACAGTAACCCTGCCATAAAATCAATCTCTAAGAGTCTAAGTGATCAAGACTGAGTGTGATTCATGATAATTTAGTGAGACATTGAGTTTGATTGAGCGCAAACCAGGTCTATGACTGTATCTGCTTGTTGTGCCATTTTAGGTCCGACGACGAATGTGCCGAGAAGGGAGAAGATTGTAATGCAGTAAAATGCTGTTCAAGAGTATGCGAGTGTGACAGGAGTACAAAAAAATGCAAATGTTTATAGAACGTCACACGTGCACAAACCTTAACGGTAAAACTGCAAAAGAAATGTGGCCCCACTGCCAATTCATTACTGTGGATTTTAAATTGTAGCACCTGCATCATCAACACCTCAGTCTGTTATTCTCATTTTCCCCATGATTGGCTGCACCCCACCCCATACCGTCTCATGCCGGTCGACTGTGCTTAAATATCATAATTTAACTAAGCTTACTTACAAGTTCTGAACATCATTAATGTAACGATGATAATTTTAAGGTAGAAGCACTTTTAGAATGGAACAATACTAACAATAACATGACTTTTGGGAGGATACGAAAAGTAGCCTGACTTTCTAAATTTTCCTACATAGGCCTACACATCTCCCGAAAAATCTGATGAACCTTTTATAGTCATCACTTATATTTCTGTGGAAAATCTCTCACGCAACTTGAAATAAATAGGGTGACCCTAAATCCTCATGTTGTTTCTGGGGGGAATGCTGATCCTGTGGAAGGTACCTCCCCCACGCTGATCTAGATTAATCACTACCTGTTGAGTAATGAGTATGCTCCGTTATACAGAGTGTACCAGTACGTTTTAGCGTGCCAACGAAATTTTGACAATTTGACGCCAAATGGAGCACATTCTGGGATTTGTTTATCTTCCCACCATATCTGAGGTTGAAACCGTCCCCAAGCTGTTCATCGTTTGTGCTGCACATCGTCTAAAGTGATATCGACCTAGCTATACTAAACGCTGGTAAAGATTTTCACTTTATGCTATTATTTCTGACATTTTGCGATTTTAAGTAAATGCGCGAAGTCATCTATTTTCGGTGACATTTCAGAAAAATTTTGGTGACTTGGCACGGTAAAATATGCTAACTACCGCATGCATTTTTGAGAGAGTGATAATACATTGAATTTACAATAAAAGGGGGTGCTTCAACAGATTACGTGGAAGGTGCCCAAGATTGGAAATGCCATGTGTCCCAAGAGGGGACAGGATAAATTTGTGCTGCATAGCGTAACTTGTCCCGTCTTGGGCACACTATTCTTTAAAACGTATGTCAGTGAGTTACTCAGTGATGGCTTTCTGGTTTTATAGAGAAGTTAGTGGTTAACTAGTGATGTGAAGGTCAAGGGTTTTTCATAATGTTTGCTTAAAACAAAGAAAATGGACTTACTTAAGTTACTTAGGTTAAGTTTCACTGATTAATTATGTGGTCCATTTTGTTTGTTTTATTTTACTGTTTGCATTGTTCATTTTCATATTGCTGAATGCAATAAGGAGATTTGAATTAGGTAGATTAAGATTTTGGATACAAAAGGGCTGTCCAAAGGTACGAAAAGTCCCGCTAAGTAGGACAGCCCGAGTTTCACATACAGGGAATAAGACCAATAACAATGTATCAAAGTAATAAGACTAATGAAACACAAAATTATATAAATTTCATACAATCTGCAAGAAACAGTAACTGATAATGTACATGTAGGCTTAACGAACTTAACTAGCTAAAACCAACAATTGAAATGAACAGTGAATTACTTACGTCTATCTACCAATGATTTTGTCATGTTGCTATCCGTTTCGGTGTTCTCCCCAGGTCTGTCTACATTATAATTATTCGAAATTATCGTACATGTAGGTCTACATGTACGATAATCTTCTCTGCCCTAGCTCATCCATCCGACAGTTTGGAAAGTGTGTGGCTGGATTGGGATTGCCTCAAAACATTCAGCATCTCTGGTTCTTACTCAGTGATTCCCCGATCGGCTCGGCAAGGTAAAGAGAGTATCCCCACTTAGTGCGACCATACTACATGTAGTAGGCCTCGCCATCCTTAGCAGGATCTTAATTTATATCTGATCGTATGGTTCGCCACAGGTGATTTTAAATTTAGAAATGGGTCGGATATATAAATTACTACAGGAGGCCACTACTACTATATCACTACTACTATATTAGCCACATTGGGAGAGCAAAACGCGTGTGTTTGAGCGGACCATGTTCGACTCCCGATGCCTACCGAAGCTCAGATTTAACTATCTAGGATTAGCGCACATTGGGCGTGTGTGGAGCAGTGGGATAGTAGCAGCCTTGCCTCTGGAGAGTCGCGGGTTCGATTCAGACCTCTGTCACCGCGTAGGTGCTTTGAACAAGTCCTTCACCTACATGTACAGTTGTTCGTGGCGCTTCGGCTTGAAAACTCAGACATTTCTTCAGGCTGTAGTCGGGACTGCCTCTGAGTAGTAGTAATAGTAGACGTGAAGAAATGCGTAAATAAATAAATACAACAAATAAATATTACTATTCATTCATTCATTCATTAATTAAAACATATCATATACATGTAGCGCCTCTTCAAAAGTGATACTCAGAGGCGCTCACAACCCCAGCGCGGGTAAATAAAACAGTCTTAAGGTGAGAAAGGAAAGTTTGAGAGGGAATTCTAGGAAGCAAGCGAAGGGAAGACGGTAGGCTGTTCCAGGTCAAGGGGCCGACTACTGAAGAAGCCCAATGCTGTCTAGTAGATGTGTGGACAAAGGGAACAAAAAGCAGTCCTTGTTCAGCGAAGGGAAAGAGAGTTAAAAACTATCTAGCAAGTCCAAGCAGGCAACGCCAAACTAAGGCAACCTATACACAACGCGACATCACGCATAAAATTGGAGACAGGGTCAAATTTGGATATGCGACCAATAAGACGAGCAGAAGTGCGTAGCACACGATCCAAGCATTTCAGTCGGACATCTGTAAGGCCAGAATATAGAGAGGAACAATAGTCAAGTCAAGCTGTAATGAAGGAATGGACAAGAGTGGCAGCATACATGAGCGAGCGAGCAACAGCAACTATGCCGTATATATTATATATATATATATATATATATATATATCTTAGCAGGGTTTAACAGATAATATATACCCATTACCCAATCCCATAAGCGTCAGTAGATTAATATATCTGCCTAAAGTTCTAAGGCTACCTACGTAGGTCTAACAGTTCAGTTTGGGGCAACTCGTGACACGGATGCAGCAACCAAATTGCAGATGGTCTTAGAATTAATATTAGGTCTTTATACACGCACCTCTGCGCAGTGCACACGCCTACACAACATGATAATTATAACTATATAGTATATATATATATGTATATATGTATTATAGTATATATATATATGTATATGTATATATATTTATATAACTAGGCATATGTAATGTATATATATATATAATATATAATTACACATGATTGTAAACTGAGTAAATTCATAATATTCACTGCGATGGGCATTCGGACTTAGAAAGGAAACGTACGTAGGTCTATACAGTTTACTTCAAGACTTCTTCAGAGTTCAGACACGGAAGGCATGTTATGGCGTAGGCATATAGAGGAAGATTATAAACATAATAATATTTAAATAAATCCTAGTGATAAACTTAAGAGAGTGGATGCAATGTCTAGCGGACCGCCTGTAAAATCCTTTTTAAAAGCAGTCTGATCTGTCGTTTCCCAAGTTACCAGCTGGAAAGTGTGATAGTAAGTAGGCTATACATGTACTACCAAACATTATTGACACTTCAATTTTACATGTATCGTAATGGCAATCATTTAATTTATTTTAGTTATTTATTTATTTACGCATTTCTAGACCGCCCCTTGAGGTCCTCTACTACTCGGAAGCGGTCCCGATTACAGCCCGAGGGAGTGTCGGAGTTTTCACGCCGAAGTGCCACGATCAACTGTATGTGAAGGACTTGCTCAATGTCCCTACGCGGTGGCTCGGGTCTGAATCGAACCTGCGACCCATCTGACGCAAGGCATAGACTATCCCATTGCTCCACACACGCTCCATGTGCTAGCCCGAGATGTTAATCTCTGAATGTCGGCACACATCCGGTTCGTACTCGGTACCATGCAAACACACGGCCGACGCGCTCCCAATGTAGCTAACTGGGCTAGTAGGCTTATATATGTAATGATACTTTAGATATCGCCTCGACGTCTTCAGCACCTATAGGCTCTCTATAGCAAATGTAAATTGCTTGCTCATATGCGCTCAGTCAAAACAAGAAAAATGAGAGGCAGATGTCAATATTCAAAAGGTCAACCAGGCTGCGGTCATATGGTTTTATATAGCACATATATGATGATAATAGCATTATTGATGTGTGGGGAGGAAGACAAGAGGATTAGCAGGCCTACCGAGCATGAATGTGAGGATTTGTGAGAAAATACATGCATACTGTTTTAAGTTTTGAGTGAAAGTCAAGAACGGTGATGAGAAGGCAAAAGGTGCATGATGTTTCGATTCTTTTGAGAGTTCACAAGGAAATAGGTCTATACGCATGTATTTGTAATACTTTTAGGAGAGTATTCCATAGTGAGGCAGACGTATTATGGTGTCACGACAAATGGTTCACAGACAAATGGCTCACGACAAATGGTTCACTCTTTTATCCAGCTTCCAATCCTAGTTATATTTTCATCTTTAATCCAGCTTCGAGTTTAATTCAGATTGTATTCGTATTTCCAGCTTCCAGTTATAGTTCTTTTATCAAATATTTCATCCCACTTCTAGTATTAGTTACATTGTAAGCGTATCTCTTCATGGACATACGGTATTATTGTCATCCAACTTCGAGTTTACGTTAGATTTTCATCGTACATCCAGC
>JAQFXW010002211.1:0-13432 GCA_034693945.1 Dendrobaena attemsi
TTGACAGTACAGCACGCTAACGACTAAACTGCAAACACAGCCCAGCACGCTAGCCACTGTACTAACCAAGCACCCCAAAATGCCACAACCCTCATCAAGTCTTGAAGGGTCTAGAACAATGGGAAGCTCATTCGTGGCATAAAATAGAGGAATGTTACTCGCAATCAAGTTGCAATCATCACGTTTACTAGTGTAACGTGTTGGTGGTGATTTACGATCTTCATCCTTTTCTCTTTGATACAGACAACATTTACCACAATCAGTCTTCCATGAAGATGTTGTAAGTCCTGATTTTGCCATTTTATTAAACAGTAATATTATAACAGTCAATGAAAAAGCGTTTTATATTTTTAAGCAGAAAAACACAGCCATACATAGTACATACAGATTGCAGTATTGGATACAACACGGTTTAAGTAATAAGTAAGTAAATATATTTGTTATTTAACCTACGGCTAAAAAAAAATCACAATGTTCTCAATGCGAAAAATGGCAGACATTTTGGAAAATGGCTGCCATTGTGTAGATATAAGTGGTTGTTGGAATCCTTGCCCCTAAATAATGTCTACACACTAAGATTCTAGGAGAATTAAAAGGTGAGATATTTAAAAATGTGTTTTGGTTGGCCATCTTGAAAAATGGAGGCCATTCTGAAAAGTGTGAATGGCTAACTTGATTTCCTTCTTAATTGGCTCTACCTGGATATACATAACAATTTTTAGGATTGCTTCGAGTTTTGAAAGATTATTACAGTTATCTGCAGCACTATTAGGGCAAAGGGACAGACGAAGTGTCCGTAGACATATTGAAGAGGAGTTTTATAAATGCGTGAAAAGGTAAGATGAGTGATGCAGAGAAATCAGTTTCAGTTAGTGGTCACTTTTTGGCTACAGTTTCAAATGTTAACATTGAGGACAAGCATATAGTTGCAATTGTTACAGGTTTCACTTTTTGTCTTCAGTCAATTGACTGGTGATTGAGTTAATGAAGCAGTCAGACAAATCAAGTAAATGCAGCCGGTGGCAATTGTTTGGGTTGACTGGATGATTTAGCTATTTCCATCTTTTCTTGTTTCAGTTGCTAAAGAAGACTTTCCGTCGTCGATTGCAATCCGCCAGAGATTGAACCACTTTGAGCAGACGTTCATTGAGTCGTTGACGCAGAAGTTTGGATCATTGTCCTGCAAGGTCCAGTTGGCTTCGCTGTCAATAGCCATTCGACCGTTTACATCGCACCAGGCCATCTCTCTCTTTAGCTATCTCAAGTCTCAGACGGTTCCGATCGACCTCCGACCGACCGCGACCGGAAGAGATCTTCCCGAGTACATCCTGACGATTCCAACGGCATTGTTCCTTGACGTCAAGCGCATCCGAGAGGAGAGAATCTCCGATCCGGACGTCCTGGCGTCGGCCGCTCGCGACATCGTCACATGCATAGTCGGCGAAGTAGCCAACGAAGTCGCTCGAATGTTTGAATACCAGATCGCTTTGCTGAACGAGGATACGTCCGTGGCGCTGTTGGCCGATCATGCTGCAGACTGTGTCATTGAGTACGCTGTCAAACGCAGTCATCGACTCCTCGACAGAAATACCGTTGTACAGGGTGAGATTATCAGAAGATATACGGTTGTTTTATTTAAATGGTGTTTGGTTTAGATGCTGTTTAATGTGTTTATACTGATGAGTCTGTTTGCAAGGAAATGTGATTATCAGTTATCTGAGTTAATTTATTGCACTCTTACTAAATACTGCCATAACACAGCATATTATCGTGGAGGTAGAGGTCAATTCAGCCCCAGTGGGTCCATATGACCTCTTTGGATTGACCTGTTGACATGTAAAATGTCTATCAATTTCAGAGTTTGCACTGATTGCTGAGCACAGTCTTATTTCTGTTCTTATTTCTTGCTGGACGCTGAAATGGCAGATTCAATTTTAAAGATTCAATTATCGCTCACAATACAAGATGATGCAGAGCTCTCGACTTTCATCCGTTGTCTTCCTTTCAAGTTTCTGAAGTGACCCATGACCATACAACAGAGCAGAGCTGTGGGAGTGTGGGTGTTTGCACAAGGTCCCTCTCAATAACTGCATAAGGTGAAGCTCAAGATTTCTATGCTCTGTGTTACATGCGAGGTCTCTATCCAATTGGATATCGTGCTTAGTCCATTTCTCACTCTGCCCTGTAATCTTGCATTGTGTGTTTCTAATCTTGGCCATTTGCATTGAGTTGAAGGGTCAACAGAGGTAAACACGTTTTGTTTCTGTGTTCTCTGTGTAGGGGTCGTTCGAGGTCAGCCGAAGACAGGCAAAGCCCGGTTCATCTCGGTGATTGTCGGGTCTCGCGAACTCAAGTGGGACGTCAGTCAGATCCTCAAGAAGCCGGGACTTCGAAGGGACGTCCTGCTCTTCACGGATGCGCTCAGCGCGTCCAACGGTCAAGGCTGGACGTTCCATTCGTCCGATGCATGCGATCCTCTGCTGTACGGATACAGGGGTCTGATGATCGAGTGGGACTTCCAAAGCGAGGTCTATCGCATCAACAGCCACGAACAGCGTCTTCTCGTGCCAGGCATTGACGACAAACAGCTGCAACCAATGGACGACTTCCATCGTCTCTACACTCCGTACCATTGTTTGGTGGGAGCTGCGGTCATGTCGTCCTGTAAGACGGTCAATCTGGAAGCGGGTGATGACGAGACGCTGGCCGAGTATGTGCTCAGTCTCCTCCTTGTATCGGTCAACGGTTGTTGCGCTGAGATCCAGTCGGTCTATCGTCCGTTGAGCCGGAGGTGTATCCGAATGGCATCGGCCATCAAGGGAGCGCCTTCGCTGAAACAGGCAGCGGACGACTTCAACCAAATGTCCGTCTGTCTAACACCAGCCGCCATCTGCAACAACGCAGAACCAAGTAAGCAGTTTGAAAAGCTCACATTTACAACACGCATATTTGTATAGGCACAACATATGGATGATCGAAGCAATGCTTTTTCTTGATTATCTCACATTAGTTGAATCACATTTCTGTGCATCTCTGCGCACGTTAAATCTGTTTGTTGTAATAACGATATTAGTAATAATAGCGATGAAACACTATCAGCGATCTTTGTCTTCGTAACAGTTGTCCAATTCATTCATTCATTCATTCTGGACATTTATATAGCGCCTCTTCAAGAAACTACTCAGAGGCGCTCAATGTCTGTCACTTCCTCTCTCTGTCCTCTTGTCATTCACAGTTTATCATATTAATAAGAATAATAATTGCAAGAAGTTTTATTATGATGATATTAATAAGAAGGAAGTTCTACTGAGAACGAAAGTCATGCGATCTGTTGTTGTGAAACCACAAATCCTCCGTTCATCCCTCTTGCTGCTGTTCCAATTCAGAGTCCTACTCACCATGGACTTATTATGATCACAGAATCCGGAATTGATCTAATCCTTAATCTTCATCCAGTAGCCTTAAATGCCAACGAATCCTTTGACCCAGAAGCGCCTTCAATCCCTTCATTGCCCTCCAAACATCCTATTTCTCATGACCTACAGTTGATTGGGAGTTGAAGAAAAACTCTCAAGATTATGATTGGGTCTAAGAAGGGTGATGCAACGCTCTCCAGTGCTCATCAAGTGACAGTGGAGCTAAATCTAAAAGTTAAATTAATTCATTTACTTTGTGATGATATAAATGTTAAGCTAGCAAATTATTTATGTAAACAAGCTAAGAAAATGTAAATAACATTAATATGGGTTTAGTTAAAAAAAAAATTAATTAGATTGAGTTTAACGTAATTGAACTAAATTAAACCGAATTAAATGAAATTGAGTTAAATTAAGATGAGCTAAGAAGAAACCATGTTCCTTGTATGACGAGTTGAAATGTTGAATTTCTGAATCATTTGTTATTGTTGCCTGTGAAATAGAAGACGACCTTCGGAGTGAAATGAGGCGAGCGATTCCGCCTCCGACTCCGGTCAGTTTGGTCGAAGAGGACATCATAAGAACGAATCGGTTGCCAGTGATGCAGAGCATCTGCCCTGCTGCTGCTGCTGCTGCTGAGGAGGAGGAAGAGAAGGAAGAGGAGGATGGATCACCATCAGCCGTTGTTGCTATGATGATGGTGCCAGACATACGAGACATAGACGATGTGGAGTCGGGCGTCGTTGATCAAAGTAAGAGACGTAATAATACAGGACTCGTGTGCGTGGAAGGTCGTGTTGATTAATTGTATCTTGTTTTAATTCTGTTTACATATTATAATTTTACATTATAAACCTAAGGCTTTGCGTTCTGCGTCCTTAAACGAATCAGTCATGACCTCTCGTAACAGTGTTCTAAAGAGAATTCATCACTACAACAGTGACTGCAGATGTCAACATTGACACGGTTGGCGTCACTGACTGCCACAAACTCTGCAAATTAGTGAACTGCAGAATCCATGAAACAGTAACCGAAATAATATATTATTTAATAATCCAATTTAATTACAATTTCTTATTTGATGTTATTACAAACAGTGTTTCATTTCTTGCTCTTCTTAAGTTATTGCTGCACGTTTGGTGTAATAACTGCACGTTAAAAAAACAGCCATGTCAGAGTTGTTCAATGTTCAGCGATCAACGTCCAGTGAAGGTGAGAGTCTGTGCTTAGCCAGAAAGACGAGAGAGAGAGGCAGAGCAGCATAAGAAGGTAGACTTGTAGCGGTCATTTGTACAATGCTTAAATGGAAAGGCATTTTGAGATGTTGCCATATAAAGTGTCTAGATGTATGCATCATTTAATTATATTGATTATAAACTGGAGAGAATTGTGTTTTTCCAGTGGTTGCACCGAGCAATGGAAGTCATCAGCAGCTGCTGGACAACTATGAGTCGAAGAAGGAAGAAGGAGAGAAGGAGTTGATGACGGTGGAAGACAACAACATCGTCTCCAGCAATAAGGAAGATGAGTGGAAAGATGGAAAAGAGGAAAGGAAGAACAGAAGAACGGAGGAGGAGGAGAAATGGAAGAACAAAAGAACGGAGGAGGAGGAGGAGAAATGGAAGAACAAAAGAACGGAGGAGGAGGAGAAATGGAAGAATAGAAAGACGCTCATCCAAGGTCAGCTCAGACAATAAATTCTGATCAGTTGATTGTAGATTGAACAGAATTGTAATTGAAAAGATTCTGTGATCTGATATTTATAAAGTGCCACTAAATGAAGACAGACGTGATGATGAAGGTGTTGTGAAGACTCTGTTTTATCATGATGAACCAGAGATGACCTCTGAATAGTTCTTCTCCTCATTAGATGCTCTACACTTGCAATAGCTGATGATGATGATAATTCACATTCAATTCCATTTCATTTGAGAGATCTAAGCATACTTATTATTATTTATAATTGTTAGACTTAATGAAGGGACTGCTCAGCGGAACGAGCGTCACTCTTCAACGACGGGCAGCCCAGACAAGGTGCCTTGGAAAGCAACAGCGTTGAATTGTCACGGAGAGGTTCTGAAAGAGGAAACTTGTCTCTCTGATACTTCCTGTAACTGAGAGATACATCTAATAGGTATCACAGTAAACACGAAAAGTAGAATGAAGATACAGTGCATGACAATGCATGTGTATAAGACAAACGATTGAACGAGTTCCAAATTGTTTGGCCCTGAAAGTGACAGATCTCACTAACATCTGGGTAACCCTGAACATAATGTTTAAACAAGATGAGGAGCTAAATTCAGTGCAGTAATGAAGTGCAATAATAAAGAACAGAGCGCAGAATGAAGAGATTTTGTGAATATGCCAACTGAGAGTTTATTCCAAAGTAAAGGGCGTAGGCATTTGATTGAGAATTGTTTCACTTTAAGGGACAGATTGCGCTAAGACGTGGTTGTGTTGAAACAAGATGATGAGCAAAACAGTCGTAATGTAGAATTGTCAAATAGAAATAACGTCAAACGAAGACTATGAGAAGGTCTGGCAATTGTTTACAAATCCCGATACACATTCAAAGTCAACTGGAAAAAGCACAGAATGAGAATCTGACGATAATCTCCAAAGACAAATAATGACATAAAAATGCAAGTATTGGATGTAGCGCATTAAATAAATACTTTCATCAATTTAAAATTCCACAACCTGAACAAATCAAACTATCCAAATTCTTGAATTCATGTTTAAGTGTCGAGCTCGTTCTCTTCCATCAATATTTGTCAATTAGTTCCATTCCATCTCTGACCTACACCATTATGAAATAAGATCTGCAGCAAATTGCAGAGCAATTTTTACTCGTACTAACTCAAAGAAAGTTTTCTTAAAAAGCGCTAATATGGAACAACCTGCCAATTCAACTGAGAAATATCCCAAGCTTTCGTTTGTTTAAAGCTCAATTACGCATTTACATCTTTTCCAAGAGTACTTAAATCTTATGGTGTGTGCTTTAGTTAATTAGTTAAGTCCTACACTAATTAACTTCTTAGTTTATCACTGTACTATATATACCATGATTACTTTCTTTGAAATTATGCTCTGTACCTTATTTTAGGGTGACCCTTGTTAGCGGGGCCTATGCCCTTTTAGGATTCTCCCATTGCCTCCATTGTTAAAGTCTATTTGCTAAAAAATTGTTACTCTAAAATTTTACACTGGAGTCAATAAAAAGTGTGGCTATGGTTATGGTTAAATACAGTGGTAGCAGAACAATGTTGATCTTAATGCAGTGGTGATGATGATGTCGATTGTTGACTGAATCTGCGAATGGTTGAATGAATTTTCTTCTCTTTCAGCTGAGAATAAAGCAAAGAAGAGTCGAAAGAATTCGAGTGATGAGGAGGGAGCCAAGACAGAAAATCCAAAGACAACAGAAGCCGTCAATAGAACGATGGATCGATTTCTTCTCATGGATCATTGTCGAGAGGGACAGAAGAAGAGAATTTCTTCCAACCAGACTCATCCTCATCCATCTGTTGAAGGCACAAAGTCCGGTCCCTTCGTTCCGAATCATCTGAGTTCAAAGAAGAAAGACGGAGAGAATACGTTGATGAGTTGGTCGAAGGGAGATGGAGACGCAGCGGAGAGACCGACGATACGAAAGGCTGCGATGTATGTGGAGATGAAAGAGAGCATTCGATGCAAGATCCTTCAGGCTCTCGAAGGTACGTCCTGTCTTTGCTGAAGCGAAGGGCGTTTCATCGCATTCGGTTCAAATGACAACGGTCACCCTATGTCTCGTGTGGAACTCTGGCTCTCATTAACATTAGGGGTCGGTTAAGGGTTGTTCTAAATAATGGTAGAAATAGTTACTGAGATGATTCGGTGCAAAGGGACACAACTTAACCATTTACATCAACTTCATGAATAGAAAGAAGTGGAAATGAGAGGACTCAGGTGGATAATAGTGAATGTAAACAATAGAGCTGGAGTAAGGTGGATAGAGGTGGGGAGGTAGGCACTGGAGAATTAGTGAATACAATTGAAAAGTGTGTTGTACATAAGTGAAAGAATGAAGACCCTGAGAGCAAACATGAAGACGTGAAGTTCCAATGAGAATTCTTCTGTCTTCTTCAATTCTAATCATTTAAATATGTCGTTCAAACGTCTCTCGTTGTTTCTGGTGTTGTTTCAGTGTTGCGTGTGGATCCGATTCCATCTCAGTTGCCGGACGCGACGATCTTCGGCCGAAAGACGCAGGTCTGCCACTTGACGGAGATGCTCACGCCGGCCGGTTCCATGGTAACGATCACCGGTTGCTATGGCATCGGGAAGTCGTCGGTTGCCTTGGCGATCGGCCACAGCCTCCGGACGAAGTCGATCACGAGCGTCTTCGTCGACTTGCGTGGATGTTGCAGCATGGAGAGCTTCGTGCGTCGCCTCGTCGGCCATTTCGGTCTACGGCTGAGACTGGATGAGTTGACGTCGTTCTACAACTGGCTGAATGTGCACGACCAACAGCTGCTCCTCATCCTAGACAACGTCGACCTACCAGAGGAAGACAACGAAGCGTTGTCCTACGTAACGGACGACCTACTGCACGCCGTTCCAAAGCTGAGGATCGTCTGCACTCGCATCCATCCGTTCTACCAGGGAAAGGTCTCTTCCGGCAGACGGACCTATCGCCTCGGAGACATCCGAGAGACGGCCGACACCCTCTTCCTCCAGATCGCACCAGACCTAAGGGACAAGGACATACAGACGCTGTCCAGCCTCTGCTGCTACATTCCGTTTGCCATCCGATTGGTCGGGTCGGCCCTCGCCTTCGAAGAGGACGTTGACGCGAGGAGCCTCGTACGGTCGCTCTCCTCCAACTCCCACCCGGCTCTCCCGTCGCTCGACAGCGACATCCGCGAGCTGACGAGAGACGAGTGCGAGCGGAAGCAGCTCAGGTGCCTCACGATCTGCATCCTAGCCGTTCTGGACAACATCGCAGACATCTACACCGAGATCCTCTGCAAGATGAGCTGCTTCGTGTCCGGGTTCGACGACCACGAGGCGATGGATGCCGTCGCCCACAAGAGTCACCCCCTCGTCCTCGACGCCCTCCGAACCCTCTCCAGACTCGGCCTGCTCATCCGCGACCCGAGGGACAAACGCTACCACCTTCCGGTCGCCGTCCGACTCGTCTGTCGCAACCTCATGGTGGACGACGGAGTGGTCGAGGCGCTCTACTGCATCCGCGTTCTCGAGCGACTCAAGGACGCCTGCGACCGGTACGGGTCGAGCGACTACCGCGTTGCCATGGAGACTGTCGAGCACGACTACGACAACATAACGGACTCGCTGAGACGAGTGACGGAGTCGGAGAGCGTCTACGAGGCGGCGTGGTCGCTGGCGTCGCTCGACGGAGCCGTTTTCCTCAGTGAATTCCTCTCTGAAGACGTCTACTGCTGTTTCTTTGAGATGCTTGAAAGAGCGGCCGACGGAGCAGAAGACCTCTCGAGGAGATGCCAGGCTCTCTGCTGCCTTGCCTTCTATCACGCTGCGCAGGGAAGGGTCGGGCACGCAGCCTTCGCCGCCTCCAAGGCCTACGAGATCTCTGCGGTGGTGAGCGATGTTGACAAGGCGTTCTGCTTCTACTGTCTGGCGAAGGTCTATTGGTATGACGGTGAGGAGCAGAGGAGAGCTCTGATGCTCGCCAAGAGAGCCGTCGACCTCTTCCAGGAGTTCACCGGACCGTTGGACGTCCGGACGCTCTACGCCTGCGAGCTGTACGGATGGATGCTGACGAGCGCCGGTCATCTGCAGACGGCCAGACACGTCTACAACATCGCAGATGAGGCTGCTGCTGCTGTGGACGGTCATCCGCAGATGCTGACCGGATACGGATGCAGGCGACTCATCTGGGATGAGCTGGGACTGTTCGAGAGGGCGAAGCAGATGGCAGCGAAGGCGAATCGACTGACTCAGTGGATGTACGGACAGCACCCGGCCTCAGGAACGACGCTTATGCAGCTGTGTGAAGCGACCGTCAAACGCGGGTCGCTCAGCGACGCCATCTGCCTCTGCATCCAAGCACTGGCCGTCCGCATCAAGGTAAGCGTTCTCTCTGCTCATCTCTCTGACTGGTCAGTGATACTCGACCTCTGCATCCATGCATTGGTCATTTGTATGGGGATAACTACAGCAAAGATGATTATTTACACAAAGGTAGGAATTGTCTGCTTCCGTGCATCCCTTCTCCTGGCCATTCATATCAAGGTAGGAATTTTGTCAGTTCTTAACAAATTATGCTTATATACTTTATCTATTTATGTGCATCGCTGCCCCTGGACATTCACATTGAGGTAAGAAAGTCAGATTACTAGTTGCAGAACCTGACTCAAGGAATAACTTATTCAGAAGCATAGCACTACTTAATAAAACACAATTGGCATTAAAATAATTTATTTATCTAATTATTTACGCATTTTGATACCGCCCCTTCATGTCCACTACTACTCAGAAGCGGTCCCGACTACAGCCTGAGGGAGTGTAGCAGTTTTCACTCAAGGAATAACAAATTCATCTCAGTTTGACATCCGGAATAGAAATACATGGCAAATTCCCCTCAGTTTGACATCGGAAGTAGAAATACATGGCAAATTCCACTGAGTTTGATATCTGGAGTAGAAATACATGGCAAAATCTACTCAGTTTGACATCTGGAGTGGAAATACATGGCAAATTCCACTCAGTTTGACATCTGGAGTAGAAATACATGGCAAATTCCACTCAGTTTGACATCTGGAGTAGAAATACATGGTCAAATCCACTCAATTTGACATCTGGAGTAGAAATACATGGCAAATTCCTCTCAGTTTGACATCTGGAGTAGAAATACATGGTCAAATTCACTCAATTTGACATCGGGAGTAGAAATACATGGTCAAATCCACTCAATTTGACATCTGGAGTAGAAATACATGGAGAAATCTACTGAGTTTGACTTCTGGAGTAGAAATACATGGCCAAATCCACTCAGTTTGCCATCTGGAGTAGAAGTACATGGCCAAATGCACTCAGTTTGCCAACTGGAATGGAAATACATGGCAAATTCCACTCAGTTTGACATCTGGAGTAGAAATACATGGCAAAATCTACTCAGTTTGACCTCTTTTCTTTTTAAAAAAGATTTTGCTGCAAGGTTTTCATGAACCCTTATTAGGAGCTCTACCAATATTATATTAATATTTTATATTAATTATTGTTGCTATTATTGGATCGATGGTCTTAATTTACTAAAGCTGTAGAAATTCATCAAAATGACATTTCTTTTGACTTTTCAATTATAACGCCGTTATTTTTATATTTTGATATTAATATATTTATATTAATATTTCTTTCGACTTTTCAATAAAAATGCTGTTATTTTTACATTTCCTGAATTATATAATGCTAGATATTCAGTTCCTTTGTTGAAATATTATTTTTACGATCATTGCTGCATAATTAATAGACCTCGATTAAAAATCTGAGGGTTTGTATAAAGGAATGCAACATTGAAACAGGACCTAACCTCGTTTAGGATGTGATGCCATACATCGATATAGGTTTTCAGCGGATTTTCACTGTTTTGCTCAATTTAATTTATTTATAATTTATTATATGGTGGCTAAGAAGTGCAATAAAGGAGAATATATTTGCATCAAGGTAAGAATTCTTTCGTTCTCATATCGTTACGATCTGCCTCTGCTTCCATTTCGCTCAGCCGTCTACGTTCATGATTCTGCATTTACACTTTGGAAGTAGTATTATATTGATTATTCAGATTTTCATTTTGCAAATGTAATTATTGCTTGCTTGTGATTGAACGCTGTGCGGTTTGTCATTGCGAGTTTAATAAACGAAAATGTTATTATCATAGATCGATTGTGAGTGAAAACAAGTCATTCATCCTATCGCACGGTTTCACAAAGTTGTTGGTTTTAAGTGAGAAGGACAGGACAACACGATCCTACTTAAAACGCTTGCATAAGTAGTCGTGTGTTGTACTGTACATGATTTCACACATACATGCATACATTGCATAGATACATCGATGTACACATAAAACATGCATGTATTTATGATTTTTAATGTTTACATGCATGCTTGTGTATATTGTATTTGTGTATTTCTATACCGCCTCTTACAGACCACTACTACTCAGAGGCGGACCCGACTACCGCCTGCAGGTGTGTCGGAGTTTTACACGTCAAAGTGATTGAACAATTGTGAGTGAAGGACCCTAAAGGTCCTTACGTGGCGGGTGGGATTTGAACCTGCCACCCTTCGGTTGCAAGGCGACGGCCTTAACCACTACACTACCACGCCCCACAAATGCACAAAGCATATGCATACATCTAAAGCCCGTGCATATGCATACATCGAAATATATTTTTATAGGATACATACATTGCATATTATGTAGACAGTGGTTTTAAACAAGAAGAGTTCTTTGTGTCTGTCAGGTTCTTGGTCCGTCGTTTGACACTGGTCTCACTTACAAGATGCTGAGTATTCTGATGTTGCGTCAGACGCAGTACGAAGGAGCCGCTGCTTTTGGTCAGAGGGCGCTTGAGATCTTCGAGAGGACTGGGTCAGCCGACGGTGACCTCATCGTCCAAGTCAAGGACATCATCAACCAGTCACGCATGAAGCTGGCACGCGACCGTCACCGCCAGCAGCAGCAGCTGAGGAAGATGGGGGAAATGGAGGAGGAGGAGGCTGGTGTTGCCATGACGACGATGAAGGACCTGGCGAACAAGAAGAACGTAACGTTCCAGGAGTTGGTGCGATCAACCGAGTGGCCGCAGTCGAGGAGTTCGGCCGAGGTCTGACTAGAGGAGAGGAGGAGGAGGACATCGCTTCTCAACATCTCAGGCAGAACCAGCTTCAGTCGGATGAAGAGCAGCGTAACGAGGAGCAGGGAACAGATAGGACGACATCATCATCCTCAGCCCTGCACGTTCATGGCTGAGCGATCAAAGGAGCAGACTGCTGATTCACATCAGTGGCTGCTCTTACTGATATTGGGATGCTTCGTTGTCATCGCGGCAGTCATTGTCCGTATCATGTGTCCGGACCTTTTGTCGGAGCTCTAACGACCGTATGATGCTTCTTCTGCTGTGGCTCTCTCTCTCTCTCTGCTCCTCTATGCTTCTACTAGACATACGTCTCTCTGTCTGTCTCGCTCTCTCTCTGTCTTTTTCTGTATCTTTCTCTCTCTCTCTTTTCCCGGTGGCTGCTGACAAAATGAAGATGCGGTTTGAACTGAAACAAATACGGAGTCGTCAAGCTCATCATCAGCTGAACTATGTTGATATTCTATGCGCTTGTGAATCAGTTGGAGCCACTTTGCGGCGATTTAGGCTTCGGGATATTTGGTATTTAGCGATTGCTCTTCCACGAACGTTACCCTGCTTCAGGTGTTGTTTCTTTAACCAAAGTATTGGACAAGTTTTAAATATCTTGAGTCAAAGGCATTCCATTCATCCATTCCATATCCTGCTCATTGCCTGAGCTGTTGGCCGTGTAGTTTCCACTGCTAAGATGTTCTGACCGTGACACGTCTTGGATCGACACTTGCTTCATAAATGCTTGGTTAAGGAAAATATTCTCTGGCCTATCGTTTGAGCACTGGATGGCAGCACTTCAGCAAAGTGTAACAGTGCTGTTGGCAGGTGATATGGTGCTATATAAATTCGTTCAACCCAACAAATGGAAAGATGGTTTTCTTCTTTGCAATGTTGTTTGACTCTTGTGCCAACATCCAGACTTCTCATTCACTCATCCATGTCATTAGTCGCTTTAAAACATTTCTTTTGATGCGAGTTATTATCATGCAGTGAGTACTTCTGAAGAGTTCTATGCTAGAAGTGCTTTACAGATGTTTATATAATTTATTACATTATCCAGCATTGGGGGTGGAGAATGGGGTAGCATGCGCCTCTAAATGCCTCTGCTACTCAAATGCCCACCACGCCACCTTCACGAGG
>JAQFXW010002212.1:0-13432 GCA_034693945.1 Dendrobaena attemsi
AAAGATAAGTTGTTTAGCAAACTAATTGGCATGTGAGAAAGTGCTGTGTAGCTCTAACAATAAACATAATTCTGGTTTTGAACACAGAAAGGTGGAAGAGGAAAGATCTTGGATGGTAACAAATAAGAAGAGACTCCCTCCTGAGAACCCCTAATTAAGTAGGGTGAAACGTATGGTACGAAAGTTAAGAGGATGCTGATGAACTGGAAGACGAATTGATTGAGAAAACTGAAAAAGAAGCTGACCATTGAGGGGAGTGGCACCATCAGTCATTTGAATGCAGAGAATTTGAATAAAGTATATTGGACTACAGCTCCTGCTGCACGCATGCTCAACTGTCAACTTGGTCAATCATAAGGTGATGTACCCGGTAACCGTTTCACAACATTTAACCTCAACTCAATATGGTCCACAGACGTGTTTGAACTGTTTGGCTTTTATAAATGCCCTACGACTACGAGACCTATCGTCAGGTGTCACATGAATGTTAACCTGTTCAGGTATATTGTAATCTAATTGCCACAGTTAGCCTAGTGCAAAAGCATACCTTGTATTCATACGTACACGTACATCATCACGATATAATGTAGTTGCCAAACTATTATTTGCAACCCACCCTTCTTAGGCACAAAAAAACTTCAATCACTTTTACCATAACTATTGCATCCAATCACCATCTACAGGTGTAACTAAATGGATATGGAGTTTATGGACCCAATGGTACATGAAATCCTATAAATTTTTAGATAAAGAGAATTCATAAAAGAAGTAAAGCACAAATCTAAATTGAATTTGTATCATTGATACTTCTAGCACAACCTCAAGATTTAGGGCCAGAGATATAAATTTTTTCGTGCTCTTCATTCCTCATCTTCATTCCTCGTGTTTTTCATTCTAAACTGAAGTCTCATCTCTTCAAGCACTCATATCCTGACTGCCCAACTACCGTCCTAAACGGCGCCATCTTAACAGCTGCTCTGACCTTCTGGAATTCCGACCCTTGACCATGAACTTGCCTCTGGATAACACTTCTGATTCGACAATCGACACTAGAATGGGCTTATGATTTGTGGCTTATGACAATGGACTTGAGCCAGCAGTAAAATTGTAACTCACCAACTTAATCCAACTCTCAAAGGTCAACCAAAAATTGATAGAAATTGATCCTTGTTTCTTCGTGATCTAATATAATAAACGCTGCCACTCAATGAACAAAATGCAACATCCACACTAATCAAATCTTTAATAAGGCGTCAATTCATTTTTACTTTAAGGATCAAATTAACTATATTCTGATTGCTTCGTGATATCCATCAATTAACCTTAAGAATAAGTTTTTCTGCATCCAAACGTTAAAAATTAATTTGATCATAGAATACATCAAATTGGCTGAACTGACCACAGCTTTCATACATTTGGCAAAATTTTGCAATGCAGATTTAAGGTGAACCAGTTGGGACTATAGTGACTATACGGGCCATAATACAGTCAACAAAAGGCTGTAGGTTAAAATCCCTATTTCAGTTGAAGCGCAACTCAGCTGTTAAAACTACACATCAACAGTTACTGTCTCCCCTGTAAATAGCATGTTCAAATGGTAATTGGAAAAGATTGCCGAGTAGATATTGAGTATCGTTATGCAGAAGTTAAGAGAATGAAGCTGCTGAAACGGCTCAACAAGGGCTGCTTTTCGAGCTCAAGGGGAAGGGATCTTCAAGCAGTTGACCAGCCAAGATCAACATTCATGTATCTTTTTTCTACAGTTAATTCATTTAGAGTCCTTTGTGCTCCGAAGTATATTATAGATCTAGTATGCTGTCCTCACTCCGAGACGTCTTTGCTCCTCTTTTGTTGCTTCTGTGTTTGTGTCTTGCATTGATGACGCCCAGGCCTATGTTCATGGCCCTGCTGGGGAGGCTATGGCCCATGTCCAGAAGATCCTTATGCTACTTCTGTTCTCAACATGCGGATGTCTTCCAACCGTCGTTGTTTGACCTGCTCCAAGGCTCAGTTCATCTGGCTTGGTGGCCGAGAACAGCTGGTCGAACTTGATCTCTCTTCTTTACACCAGCTATTTCCAGACATTTATTTTTCTTGCACCGTTGCAAATCTGGGGGTTGTTCTAGATCAAGTCTCAAATCGTCTGCTCATGTGAAAGTTGTTTACCGCTTTTGCTTTTATCATCTTTGGCTTCTTTGCCAACTCCACACTGTTTGCTGGTCACTCGCCTTCCATGCTTTCTGACCCTCACACATGCTCTCATTTGCACTAGAATCGACTTTAGAAATGCCATTTTGCTGGCTTGTCAGTGGCTATTTTGTCTAAGCTTCAATCTTTTTTGAATGTTGCTGGCCTTATCTAGCAGTATCTCATCCTTTCCTAGAGATACTTGCCACTGACTTCCTGTCCAACAGCGCATGCACTGACTTCAAAATCTTCTCTGTTATGCAAAATTGTATTGCTGGTTCAGCTCCCTGCTATCTCATGGATCTCTGGATACCGGTCTCTACCCTGCCTGGTCGCAGGTCTTTGCGATCTATCTCTCAAAACCTACTTGTTCCTTGCATGCAATCTTCCACGGCTCAGACCCGAAGCTTTGGACCTTCAGCCTGGAATCATCTTCCTCTTGACGTGAGGCTAGAACTTCTCCCTCTCCCTCTGCACATCGAGGGAGTCTGAAGATTAAGCTATTTGTTAGTGTTTTCAGCTGACTGAGTTGGGAGAACCTCTATTGAGGTTTCTCTAAGAGGCGCTTTATAAATTGAAATTTATAATTACAATTCTTTGATCCTCTGATCGCCTTGACCTTTTTGTTTCACTTGTCAGGAACGCAATGGCCCAGACTCAATCATTTGCTAGCACAGGTCACTTGTGACAGAGAGTTATCAGATAACTAACAAGTCGATAATAATGCTCTGTGGAATTCACTTCCACCTCGTCTTCACTCTAACTCTCTCTCTGTCAGTGTTTCTGCGTCTTTCACTCATCTCAAAACTTCTCTCGGCGTCTTCACACTGGGATTTTCTGAAGGGCAAATGCTATGAGTGGCGCCTTATAAATTCACGAATACAATACAATTTGATGTCAGTTGGCCGTTTTCTATTTTCTATTTTACAAAAGAGTTTAAAGCTTTAATGATGAGAATTTGCTACTAGCATCTTGGAACCAATACACCTCCTCATAAAAAAAGTGCTAAACAAGTCTTAAATTCGAGACCAGATAACTAACAGGTCGATAATAATGCTCGTGTTTAATGTTGTGTCCTGATTAAACCAAGATTAACTGCTATATAAGCTGTAACAGAAATGCACTGCTTTTTTACTAATCTATACAAGGATGATAAGCATAAATATATTCCTTCAAGTAAAGTTGAATAATGAAAATAGTCTTAAAAATGCTCCTGTAGAACATTAAACACGATTTGGCAAACACAGAAACCTTAAAATGTGCAATAAGCATTCAACATCAGTTATTCAATGCTTTAGCAACGAGCGGGAAGTAAAATTACGGAAAACTAATCCCTTTCGCTGTCAAAGGAGTAATGGCCCATTTCTAATAGTAATCGTTCACTGTGTTTACATCTTGCAAAATATTTGACAAAAACAAGCAATACCGTCTGACACTGGATGGATGAACCATACAATGGTTGAAACTAAACGAGTTTATTCAGTCTTATGCAATCACGTTCCATTGCATAAAAAGCATTTCTATGGCATTAACTAACAACTTGTAAGTTTTCTAAGCCTGAAAAATCTGCTGCAATCTGATATGTGTAAAAGAATGCCAAACAGTGGGGAGAAATGAACTCTTCAAACAAAATCAGAAAAGTAGTTAAATTTCTATTACGACAACAAAATCTTTGTTCTGCAAGTTTCGTGAGCAGCAATGAACAATGTTTTGGAATATGTCAATGTGAAATAAACTGACAATCAAAAGCATTGCTCATTGTTAAAAATTAACTCACTGTCACACCGCTACCTGATTTAAATTAATGTCAAGTAAGTTTATTTAAAATGTACTGAAAGGAGATGGTCATTTGTTCTTAAATTGCCTTGAAATAGCACAGATGGACCTGACAGCATCAGGCCCGTCCTCTTCAATTATCAGCATTTGCATCATCTTCTACCAATGACAGGAACTAATGTGTTCACATTAGTGGTCATAGCATGAGGTTGTCATAAAAATACAGGATATATTAAAGGACCCAAAAAAATGAAAATGCTGGACATTTTACATGACAATTTCAATAGTAAACAAATACTCAGCAAAAAATTCATTTTTGCTTCTACTACATAGTAAACAGTGCTTCCTATTTTGTGAACTATTTTTACCATGATCTGTAATAACGGATGAACTGGTTGAAAACTCGTTTCTGTGAGCAGTTTAAATTAGGTTATGTGCGAAAATTAATTATTACTCTGCAGTCTGCACAGCCACCAGTCAGAAAGTATAACTAGAATGCTGCACCACTATTTAATAAATATCATGTATCTATGACATAAAAGAGCATGAAATGTGACTTTAAAAAAAATACTGGAAATACAGGACAATTTTGCAAAAATACAGGATTTTAGAGGACAAGCAAAAAATTACAGGAAATACAGGACCACTGTGTATTCAGTCACCTGGTCCAGTGACTCTGAACATCAATGTCATCTGTCAAATGGAATCCATTGAATGGCTAAATATGAGTGCCTGCACCCACTATTTATCATTCTACAGTCTACATAATATGCAAGTCTCTTTTAGACTGGGAGCAGTACAATACACAGAAAAGTTATTGGATGGGTCAAGAAAATCACATCGTCACCTTGCTAGATTTGTCCAAAGTCGTTATATCAGTCTTAGTACAGTCATAAATCATTATATCATATCAGCTCAGAAGTTAGAACAGTCTTATATCATCTTAGAATAAAATTTATAGATTGCATGTCATATTAGAATCAGATTAATTGAATGTCATCAATAGTTCTGTATAGCCACACAAAAATAAGTTCTCATAAAGTAAGAAAAATCTGCATGCAAAAATCAACTCTGACACTCTTACAAAGAGGTCAAAAATAGTCTCAGTGAATTATTTTCTGTGTAATAAATCATTCACCAGATTTCATGGTTTTTTTTTTATTATTTTCAAAATTTACAGCACGTGAATAAGAGGCACGGATAGTCAGCCACCAGGTGAGACTCCACTTAAATATCCAAGTGTTTGAATGCCAATTATAAATAGCGAGTCTTCTGCTGTTTATTAAGGAAGGGAATGAATTTGAGCTATGAAGAGTAAGTCATAGCGGGTTCCATTCTTTGGGAACAGTGTCATGAGCCCATGAATGTTAAACTTCATGCTACAAAATGGATTTCGTAAAACTGTTGAACAAGTCAATTGAATGCAATGTTAAACTAACACTGCTAATTAAGACTGTAAGTGTCTTCTCAGGCATAGTTGCATTTGTTCACAAGCATCAAACGATTCTTAAGTAAAAATCCTGATTCACACATGCAAAGTAATCTTAGATCATAATTTCCCATTAACTTGACTCAAGAATGAACAAAGAACTACATGACAAAATTTAACACAAACTTTTCAAAATATACATAAAATAACCAGCTTGAAACAATGTGACAGTGTCACACAACAAAGGCTAGCATAGAAAGATAAATGGAATGTAAAACACAAGAAACAATAGATCTGCAAATAACACATTAATTAGATAGAAGCTGATTTCACACATTTACATTTCTTTCAATGTCATGACAGACAGACAGAGTTGACTGCTTCCAGTAGATGCCCTGTAAGACTTTACTTCATAAGGAAAATTAATTGCAATAGTTAAACAGCAAATAAAATCAAGTAACATTCCAATAATAAATTTAAGCCAACATAAATAAATGTAAGTGAATTTAAATTAAACAGTGAACAATTTACAAAAAATTCGATAGCATAATGTTTCTGCTTTAAGTGACAACCATATCTAGAAAAGGCACTACTTAAATTCACTTAAGATATGACAGAACTGTATGAACATACAGAAGACATAATGGGCAACAAAAGCTTACTCCCAGTAATATGAATTGGAGTTTAAAAAGAAAATCCCCACATACATGCACACTCAGAGGAAATGTCTCCTACATCATTAAATTAAGTTTACATCAGGCAGATACCAGTTAACTAATTACAGTCACCTTGTGCTGTCAGTTCTTTGAACTCTAGCGACCGTCATGATGAAGCTTCTCCATTTCTTTCTTTCTGATGTCACGTCCCTTAGTTCTGCCAAATTCATTTCAGTTGTTTCGTGTATCTCATCCATCCACTTTTTCCTTGGTCGCCCTTGTTTTCCCCTTTCCTCTTCACAAGCCAACATCATTTCCTTTTTCAATCTATCTGATCTCATAACATGTCCAAAGAACCTCACCTTTGTTCTTAGCATTATTTGTTGTAACGTCTCATCATTGTCGATTCCAATCGCCATGCGCACGTATTCATTAGTTCTTTTCTCTGTCCATAATATTCCAGTACCTATATCCAATATTCATTGGTTTAGCACTATTCGTTATAGAATCACGATAATTGTACATAATTGCCTGCATGACATTGACTAACACAATGGAAGCACCAGTTTAGTAAGATAAGCATTTTCCACGATAATAAAATAATATTATAGGCTTAAGTGTTATGCTAAGTAGTGCAGTTTTCAAAATGCTACTGTCGTCTTTATTTTCACAACAAATACTCGAATAACACTTGACTTTTCTTTAAAACACTAGCCACTATGGTTTTGACTTGCAGCGTTCAGCCCCTGAACAGTTTCACTTCTGAAATGCAAATGCAACAGGAGGCAGACAAAGACGATTTCTGTTCAATAAGCAATCGCTTGCAGGATGAGAAATCCAATTGAGAGGCTCGCCCATAGAATGATCGCCCATTCTCATACGACCCAATCTCCTGCTTATCCGCCATAATTTTACTCGCGATCGTAGTAGCTACTTAACTATTAATCTCTGTCTGACTGTTAACAGTTGATTAGCTGACAACTTCCCCAAGGAGAAGAACCAAGAGTTCTTGCTTAAGAGACATCCAGTTGCTACACTGTCTGAGGATGAATAATCTGGCTGCAGCTTTTGTCTGTCAACAATAATTATTATTGCAGAAATGTGATTGTTTTTGCTCAAAGTAATCGACTTCTGCGAGAGTGTTCCGTGTGAGAATGGAGGATCGTGTCTGCCTGTATTGAATGGCTACACCTGTCAATGTGCGCCTGGATACACCGGAGAACACTGCGAATCTGGTAAGTTTGACTTCTAGCCCACATGAAATAGCCTAAGACACTTAGCTGAGGAATACTTTTTCGTTACTTCTTCTTGTTCCTGTGCTTGTTTTGTGCTTCTTATTTTTTGTTTTTGTTCTTGTCCTTGTTTTTGTTCTTGTTCTTCTTGTTTTTTTCCTTCTTGTTCTTCTTGTTCTTTTTGTTGTTCTTCTTCTTCCTCTTCCTGGTATTCCTAATTCTCTTCCTCTTCCTCTTCCTCCTCCTTTTCCTCCTCCTCTTCTTCTTTCTTCTTCTTCTTCATCAGTTGCTTATGTTCGATTTGAACCCAGCATGATGAGAGTTGCATTAGAACGCTGATCATCGGAGACCAATAGCATCCTATTGCCCAGAGCCCTTGAGACCACGAGACGCATTCTCCAGCATCTCTCTCTGGGCCTCTGACTGTCTGGAGTCTTTACTTCTATCTTAGTCGATATCATTTTGTGATTTCAAAGTCAATAATGAACACTTCCCGGAGAAAAGCAATTGTAGCAGTAAGCCTAGTAGCGGCAGTTTAGGAAATATATTTGGGAATAGTGGAAGTGGAATAATAGTAATAGTAGTAGTTTAAACTGAAACAAAAGTTCTCACCAGGGGCAATAAGTCTACTGTTGAACTTCGGATTTCGTGTTCTTAGGTCAAAATTCAAAACTAATCCTACTCGTACGTTTTGAGCAGAGCATGAGTTGTTGGCTTACTTTGAGTTGTACTTCTGAGTTCTGACGTGTATTTTGCATTTGGTTTGAAATAAACAGAACCAAAATAAGTTGACGTCAATTTCGTAGACTTTCCTTAAACTCATAAATTATATACTTTGTACGTTTGTAATATCAACATTGCATATTTTTCCAGTGACAGACAACTGTGATAGTTTTCCATGTCTGAATGGCGGAACTTGCCAGAACGGAATCAATTCCTTCGTGTGCGTCTGTCTAGCAGGGTGGACTGGAGTCAGATGCGAAGACATTCGTAAGTAGCTTATAGACCACGAGACACGTTGTTCATTGAACGAACTTCAAGATGAGTCTTGTAAGGTAACTGTGGGTAACAAAATAGGCTACAATTCATCGGCCAATAAGACACACAGCCTTAAAGTATCTTTATAATTTATTCGTCAGATGTCGCTAGAGTTGTATCTGGTTTATCGACGTTCACCCATGAAATTAATTCGTTGCTGATACGCGTTCAGTTTCTACGGAATGTTGATGTGCGCAGAAGGTAAGAGTTTTAAAGTTATTTATTTCGTAATTTCTTATGATGATGTTATTTGTTGACATATTTTTATACGGCCTCTTCAAGTCCACTCCAACTCAGAGGCGTCTCGACTACAGCCCGGAGGTGTATCGGACTTTGCATGCCAAAGCACTACGAGCAATTGTGAGTGAAGGTCCCTACATGTGACTTTGGTGTGAGTCGAACGCGACCTCTCAGACGCAAGGCGACGACCCTCCCACTGCGCCACCAAGCCCACACAATGTATGTAAGCGGTGAATAATTTAGAGACAATTGAACTAGAAATCTGTCTATTCACGTTATAAGTCAAACGGTATAATATTATTTTAGTGTTGTCTCGTTTGAGGATTATGTCGATAACCGAAGTGTGGGTAACAAGGCCTTACTCTGATCAGTGCAATTCTTTTATAAACTAATTGAATGTAGTTATATAATCTATATAGGCTACTAGACTATATTATATTTGATTAAGTCTTGAGATGAAATTCATGAAGATGGGTGTAACTGAATTAGACACTTAGTGATGTTCGTGTTTTTCTGTGTTCTTCCTATGTTTGCCTGCGAATAGATGCGAAATGGAGAAGAAGTGCAAAGACATAAGAGGAAAAGTGGAGTCAAGAGAACTTGGCATCGTGGACTCTTTTGCAGTTATAAGTGGTACACGTACGTCACTGAGAAATTCGGATGCTGCGTTCAACTGTTCTCCAGGTTATGGAAAGACACTGAATCATGTGCAATCGACTTCCTTTCTGACGAAGAACTATTGAGATACTGGAAGACATCATCCAGTTAGAAGCTTGACAAAATACTGGAAAGATATTGATTCTGTTTGGAACAAGTCAATGAACGACAGAATTTGTGGCTTAAAATAGCATGCACTTATCCTTCCAATAAGTCTGACATCCTGCCTTCATCTGAAATGCCTCACACTGCATTTACTTCAAGTGACATCAGTTTCAGCAATTCATTCAGAAGTAGAAGAAAGATGAAGTATTCAATAATTATTGTGATGAACAATGATTTCTGGAATTGTCAACTGACAGTGAACATTCTCATCGTTTATTATTTCAGACATTTATAACTAACTAACTTCTGATAATATTAGTTGTGATGATGGATCCTGTAAACATTGAACAGGTTATGTTTTGCATTGTTATCCTACGTGTTGCGTCTGTCAATCAATCTACATAATTCTCGTCGTAACAATGTCTGGCGCTAACGCTCTTCAATTTAGAATGCCTCCATGAAATGCATCCGGCCGGAAATCCTACACGTAACGCTACTAGGGTGACCACATTTAATTTCTGTCTTTCCGGGACATCAGAGTTATATATATTTCCAATTTAAGTCAAACTCAATTAAATAGGAGATGAGCTAACTGTGGAGCACGTACGCAATGCCTAAGTTTAGACCTATCATACATAGTATAAAATTGTAGGATTTAAAACCATAATTAAATTGTCTTGATTAAGAAGATAACGAGCTAAAAGTATATATTAATTAAACCCAAATGGTCAATTTATTGTCCAAAGACTGGCAAAAAGACAGTTTTCTTAAATGTAGGCTAACTGGCACATTCATGAAAAAACAAGCATAGGAGGGAAGGAGTGATCTTTGGGGACCAGACCCAAGATCCGCATAATAAACGTATAAAACAATATTATTAGCCTATAATCAACCCAAAAAGATTATGCTTTTGCTTGTATTTAAATATAGGTCTAATATTACTGGCACTAAGCTACAGGCCTAGGGCATTATAATGGCCAAGAAGTAGGCCTAGTTGTAGCACTGAGTTCTCTGGCTTTGAAGACATTTATGAGGAAAGTGCGTCCATACTCCATTAGCTCTCTCTGATGATCAGAGCAGCAGCCACTGAAACAGTGCGAGGCACAGCTCAGGTAGGCTTTACATCTTTCCCCATGGGAAATCAGAAGAGTAAAGATACGTGCAGTGTAGAGTAATTTATCGAGACATTTAAGCTTAGTCAATTTATTTTATAAACTATCACGATACTTTCATTTATGTATTCAAATTTTAATTTTCGTTCGATTTTGAAAGTCCCGCATTTTTAGAGCCTAGGCCTATAGATAGTTATTCATAATTATTGTCGTTGTAACTTCAACTATTATAATTTGTAATGTTAATTAACATACTGAGTGCCCACAGACACTGATTCCATTTTGTAGTCAAAATCCAATACACATTGGGCTCAAAATCTACTAAAACTTACTAATACTTGAGGAATGACTCTGTAAAAGTTAATATTAATGTCAACAGAGTTTATCGAAGCTTCGTTGCTTATTTTATATTTTGATCTGACGTCAAATTCGAGGCTTAGCTCGACTCCTGTAATAACCTGTATCGTTCGTTCATGCTATCTATGTCTGTACAATAAACGACAATTATTATTATTATCTTCTTGTATGTTACGGTAGGCCTACCAAGTTATCAATTATTGTATTGAATTAATCAGGTCTAAACTCATTATGACGTTATTTGTTAACAAGTAGAGTTTCATGTACTTTACGAAACTGGTTTCTGTTGTGTGAAGTTTGCTGTTGTCCGATTCTCGAACTTTAAGCTTTCGATGACGAGGATTCGGTTTGTAGCCTACAGATTTATCCTCTTTGATTAATGTGAGTATACTCGAGTTCTTTTAGAGGAATCTTCATACATCATTTAAGAAAACATGATTTTTGGTAATCTTAAGTATATGCAGGCTTGTTGTCTTTCTGTATGCGTTTTGGCATGTATGCAAGTATTTATGTATGCAATCTCAATAAATGTGTTGTTTGTATATGTAAATTATGTATATAACTTGCATTTGAATATTATTTTGTTACCTGGCTTCAAAACAAAAATGATTGATTGATTGATATCTACTATCTATTTACGTTTAGGTCGAAATGTCTGCTACATCTGGACCCCTAGCCAGGCCAACTATGATGAGTACACTGACGGCATACTGTCAGTGGGAAGATGAGACGGTGAGGGAGAGGACTTACCACCAGCCTTCATATGCCGAGACTAAGAAAGTGAGATCGCTAGTACTTCATTCATATGGCTGACTTAGGGTTAGTTTGAAGAATTGCTATTCTTCTTCTATAGGCTTGGTTATATTGCAGGTGCTCTCTCAAGTAGGTTCACATAGGTTTACATACTTGCGTACTTATTTCGACTTCACTCTTATAGCGCACTCCACTTTATCCACTTCAAAGCTCCAGCGCTTACGCAGAACTCACTGCAAAGCCTCCAACGAAAGAACCTAGTTAAGGATTTAAGCGAACGTGTGGTAGGCCAACATAGAGAGAGGAGCTGCAGTAGTCTAGTCGATGCGGCAGCAGTTACGAGCTTAGACAAGGGCAGAGGCAGCCGAGAATGATAGAGAGCGTGCAACAACACGAAATTGTCGCAGTTGATAGTAGCAAGCACGTGACAGCGTGAGAATAATACTTAGAGAAGGAGAGTTCTTGAGGACACGAACTGAAGTAGTCAGTCAGCTGTCACTCATCTCACTTCCTCTAGTTACTAAAATGCCTCCGGCCCCGAACCGATCCATACATCACTTGAACCATCACTTTGGAACTGACATCTCTCTCAGTTACACATGTTCTCAGTCAATTTGCAACTCTTAACGATTTAATTGCACTTTCAACAATTATAGACTCTGCAACTGACTTAATATTTTCAAAACGGAACTCCACAAAGCATTCCTTTTATCTTCAACCTAGCGTCATATTATGACTTACAGGACTCCATGTATATTCATTATGAATTGATAAAAACAATAACAAGCACTGTCAAACCAGCAGGTTACAGAGTATACAAGATTGAAAGAAAATAACAGCAATTGTTTAGTACGTTGAATAAAAATTCCTTTGACATTATTTCCCATTTGTGTGGCTTCCCTAATGACGTCATTTGTCATTAATCTTAATATAAAATCCTGTCTGTCTTCCTCTCCCCGCATTAGTTTAATTTAGTCCTGATAACTTAATGATTGATCCGCTTTCACGACTTCCGGTGATTTGGTGACTTCCGGTGACCATAACTGATACAGATAATTCTATACGTACAGTGTGCAGCTACAATTAGACCCATCAGTATGTTGTTAATTATATCAATTAACCAGAATTGGTCTGAGTGGGTTACATGTAGGCCTACCTGCATCCATACGGATACTACATTTTACTACAATAGACGCTGCTTTCTCTCTGTGAAAAGAAAGAAGACTATCGACGTGAGATTAGGAGCAGAAGAGACTCAACAACACAGGCTACAACAACACAATGGAAGTACTGCACATAATATTAGGAGGTCGGTCTGTTCTGATTATTACTTTCCATACTAAATTCTTTGGTATAGAAAATCCGTGGGAATAATCTGTACTATGCATAAAAGCTTTATTTTAAGCAACGGTGTTGCTTGACTTTTATAATTAGGGGAGACAAGACAAGCTACAAGACGAACAGGCCACTTTAAGATGACCATCTTCTTTAAAATCTAGACAAAACTGCTTATTCTTACTTTAGTTGTGGCTTTGTTGCGTGTGGCGACATCTTACGTAACATTCTGAGCAGTAACATTACATTACAGTAAAATGCGAGATATACCTATTGATGCCAACAGGCCTAATTGGTTTTTGAACTTTTACTATTTGTTTGTAAATGTCTAAACGTTGAAATAGGGGACCTACTTTCCTTTTGACATTTCTCAAGCTGTTGGATAACAATTTTAACCACGTCTGTGTGTGCCCTTTCTGCAAAACACTCTGTTGGCGCCATATAAATATTGATATTCAGTTAGGTAAACTGAGAGCAAGATCCGACTCACTTTATAAACGTGAGCACTCCTCCCTGCCTCGGTGCTTTGAGGGTTACTTCTCCTTAGGATCTAGT
>JAQFXW010002213.1:0-13429 GCA_034693945.1 Dendrobaena attemsi
AGTCTCCTACTACTCAGAAGCGGTACCGACTACAGCCCGGAGGTGTGTCGGAGTTTACACGCCGAAGCGCCATGAGCTATTCTGAGTGAAGGACTTGCTCAAGGTCCTTACGCGGCAGGTGGGATTCGAACCCGCAACCCTTCGGTTGCAAGGCAGTGACCTTCACCACTACATTACAGCGCCCCTTTAGGCTGAAATGGGATAGACCTACATGTACTTCTTGTTTTGTCCTGCCGCAACCTCCCAAAAGTAGGCTCAGCCCTCTTTCGCTATGTGGCACTGAAACATGAGGCGATTCGGCTTGTTAACTCTGACTCAGCATTAGAACTGTAGTCAGAAGCGCCTCTGAACAGTTCTTACTTGAAGAGGTGCTATATGACTTTAATCCATAAGTATGCAATACAAAGCCTTTGACTGCTGTGTCGTGTCTAATGCTGCAGTGATCTTCAGCATCTGTGAGGATTGGGAACTCGACTTCCCAGCGATGTTCGCCTGGACCGGACTCTGGAACTCTCTCTTTCTGCTCATCTTTGCGTTCACTGATGCCAGCAAACTGATGAAATGGTCAACGAGGTCAGTAAGCATCCTCCCCATCATCTGTTGCCCTCTATTCGCATGAAACGACTCACCTATGCAACTGACGCAGAGTTCTGTCAATTTTCAGTATATAATTATATTATTTATTTTATTTTATTGGATTCATTTTACACATTTCTATACCGCACCTTCAAGTCCACTACTACTCAGAGGCGGTTCCGGCTACAGCCTAAAGAGGAGTCGGAGTTTCCACACCGAAGAGCCATGAACAACTGTAGGTGCAGAACTTGCTCAAGGTGATGGCAGCGATGGCAGGAGTCTGAATCCAACCCGCGGCCCTTCGGACGCAAGGCGGCGACTATCCCACTGCTTCACACACGCCCCTTGTGCTAGCCCGAGATTTAAATCTTTGAGTGTCCGCAGGCATCGGGAGTCGAACACGGTCCTTGTAAACACATGGCCGGCGCAGTGCAGACATGTTTGCTCCCTTTCTTTTTACGATTGTTAAGAGCTAGTTTTAATAGAAATAAAATTGTTTTTCGTTAAACTTCAGATCAACGGAAGAAATATTCGCTCTATTTATGGCAATTACATTTACGACCGACGCCTTCAAAGATGTCATTCATGGTGAGCAAAATTCAAGTTTCCACTCTTGTTTAAACCTATGAATGCCGTCATTTTGCATACATTGTTTTAGATGTAAAAGATAGCAACTGATCGGAGGTGTCGGCGAAAGATGTCTGAGACGACTGAAACATTACTTTAAGCGCTTCTGAGTAGACTTGTTCTGTAAGATGCGCTATATAAAAGTTCAGATACAATACAATACAATTACTTGAACTCTTCTTGAGTGTTTCATGTCCATGATGTTCTTCCTATTTGGTTGCTCCTGCATCTCCTGCATCCAATTTCTAAATGATGATGTGTCAGATTTCCGACAAAGCCGCTGAAGGATATTCTTAGAATCGATCGTGAATATTATAAACTAGTGTATACCCGTCTAGCAGCTATTAATATAAGTGTCCGTAATTTGTTCTGAAAAGAGCTATAGATACCCTCAATTATAAAAGCAACTGTCTATTTTTAAATCATACATCTGGTTTGGATATCATGTTTTCCATATTTTAAGTTGTACTTGGCAGGTTATATAGCGCAACCTTAGAGAGAGAGAGAGAGACAGACAGACAGACAGACAGACAGACAGACAGATACAGACAGACAGAGACAGAGCAAGAGACAGAGACAGAGAGACAGAGGCAGAGGCAGAGACAGAGACAGAGACAGATTAAACAAGTAGCTGTTAAGATTTTTTGATCAACTTTCCCCATTTTTCAGTAAGGACCAACTTTCCCCATTTTCAGTAAGGACCAACTTTAGAGATTGTAAGGCCAACTTTAGAGATTGTAAGGCCAACTTTAGAGATTGTAAGGCCAACTTTAGAGATTGTAGGACCAAATTCTAAGAATCTAGTATTAACTTCTCTGAATACAGAACCGACTGTTTTACAGATTTTAGGACTAATTACTTTTCGAGTGCCTGCAATAAACTGTCGATGACAACTGTGAGGACATCTGGCGAAGGATCGACGATGCTGGTGGATGACGTCAGCAGTGCAGTCAACCGTGGCCTAGCAGATGACGTCAGCGGTGCCGTAAGGCGTGGCCTGGCGATAACTGCCACTGCTCTGATGACTGAGCTTCAGACGGCGATAGATAATTCCTCCTCCTCCTCCTCTTCTTCACTATCATCATCATCATCATCGTCATCATCATCGTCATCAGTTTCTTGTCCGGTGAAGATCGAAGCTGGATATTCGACGAAGAGCGGAAGTAATGAATGCCTTCGGGAGAACAGCCTTCTCTATCTGCTGCTGATGCTTGGTACACTCTGGCTCAGCCTCTCGCTCTATAACTTCACGAAAACGTAAGAACTATAATCGATACGTAAAGGTTTTCTGATTATCTAACTTATATCTCCTTTAATTTACAACTTGTTATTTAATGCAGCAAGTAACAACTGCAGTCGAGGTTGATGTAAATCAGACTAAAAGTGGCGCGTTACAAGCGAAATATTGTATACATTTCCGTAACAAGAATTGCAATACACAGTAATCATATTCATTTAATTATTAATTTTTTCATTCACCTATTCATTCATTCATTCATTCATTCATTAACAGTATTTTATATAGCGCCTCTTCAAGCGGTGTTCCCAAACTTGGCGCAGGCAAACGAAGCAGTTTTAAGGTGAGTGGAAAGTCTGGTGAGAAGTTCTAGGAAGAAAGTCAAAGGTCAATCTCTGAAAAACCCGATTCCGCTTATAGTAGAGGTACACGTAAAGGTTACCACAGTGGTTCAAATGCCTTTAATAGTTACACATTCTGTAAGGGAGTCACTGCGAGTTGACCTCAGACCTCAATTTGGATCGATCGTGATGCTCCTCTAATGATCTTGACCTTTCACCTTTGTCATTTTGTTATTATTTTGTGTTTCACTCTTCAGTCCATTCCTGAACGGAAATAAGAGAACTCTTCTGGCCGACTGCGCACTTCCGGTTTCAGTTCTAACCATGTCAATGCTCGGCTCATTTGTATTCAAAGACGTCAAATGTAAGTTGCTTCACATAATGAACTATAATTATTTCTCGTTAGCAATTCAGCAATTTCGTCAATTGTTAGCAAGCATACAGTTGCAGGAAACCTAGTCATTAGAGGTCGTCTTGGCAACTAAATAATTCTTCTTCATTCGTGCATTTGTTGGAAATTAGTTCTTGGGATGGACGAACGAATGCATGAAGGAAACGATGAATGACCTAAAGGATTCATTGATGGATCGATGGATGGATGGATTTATGGATATGAATGGTTGAATGGATGGATGGATGGATGGATGGATGGATAGATAGATAGATGGATGTATGGATGCATGCATGCATCCATGCATCCATGCATGTTCGATCCGATCTTTTGTGCCTCGTGCTCGGACTACTCTCGCTCGGATTCGTTCTTCTTCTATAGCTGCTGGTCCTTCCTTGTGGAATGACCTTCCTCCTGCTCTTCGACCTTCTCTGCTCTCTGCTTCGCTTCCATCTGATGTCCACTTCTAGAAGTCCTATTTTCTTCCTCAGAGTCCTTCAGCCGGAAGCGCTTCTGAGCAGAATTGCTCACTAAGATGCGCTATACAAGAGTTGGGATTCAATACAATACAAATATACAATACAATACAATGAATAATGGATGCATGGATGAATGAATGGATGAAAAATACGAATGAATGAATGGATTTAGGTTTTCAGAAGTAGGCCAGGATTGATCAGAAGTGGGAAATTGTGTTGTTAAAGAGACGCAGCTAATCATCTGTAGAACCATTTAGTATTCACACGTATAGACGTACGATATACGTATAGTCTTGATGTTTTCTTTTACCTTCTTATATTATATCTCGTCTGATGTGACCATAACATTGTGTCTGTCCTAGCCATAGTGGTCTCTTGTCTTCTTATGGTTCACTGCTGCTGTGTGTTATCAGTGGAGAAGTTCAAGCTGATCAGTGGCGAGGTCTTCATTCCAGCTCAACTGGAGAAGCTTCATTGGCCAGCCATCATGGGATCAATGTTCCTCGGATTCTCACTCTCTCTCCTCTTCTTCATGGACCAATCAATCGCAGGAGCAATGGTCAACAGCCCAGAAAACAGGTCAGAACAACGATTTCTACCTCAGGCTGTTGATGACATATAATTATATAAAATCATAATTATTCTAAACCATAATTTTCGTCGTATGCCTCGATGTATGCGGAAATAACGCTGACAATTTTCTATTCGATTCCCCAGATGGCGTTCAAATTTATATTTTGCTGTTTGACGGCACCTTTATTCGCTGGGGGCGCTTTACATTCATTCGCGATAATTTGATTTCTTTTCAAATCTACATTTTAAGTCGCAGTTTGTGCAGAGCTTAAAGACCACGTCATTTTTGACGGGTTATAGATATAGTAGGCTTAATTATATATTTGCCGATGGCTGTACAGAAACTGAAAATTCATTGTATTTTGTCTTGGAAAGAGTGTAAGAGCAAGTTTCCTTTCATGCTAAGCATCATTTAACAAAGGTAGGAAGCATCATATATTCGTAAATCAATTAGTCAACAGTTATATAGCACCTATTCAAGATTTCTACTCAGAGGCGCTCCCGATCCAGGTCAAGCGATAGTAGGTAGACTTTAGTATAGGCCTACCCGATAGAACAAGATAGTGCTGAGTAAACAATAAATACGCTATATATAGTTATCAAGTGTTCTCGTCACATATAATATTGTTGGTGATAGTCTTAAAGTTCATTGAATTCAAACTGATTACATTATAGGCCTAAGGTAGGTTTACTAACAGTTACAGAAGTGGAATTCAACTGACCCAATCTTCCAAATCGCTGGATTATTGAAAGCCTGAGATTTTGGCTTACGGGTATCGACACCACGTCCCTCTGATCCCCTGCTAACATGTTACCACTCAACAGTCTATCGTCCATTGCGTTGCTTACTTCTAGCACTCAGTATATCTATAAATTAAAATTTATCTACTGCTTTATTGGCAATTTCAGTATTGCTTGGAATTTCAGATTCCTCGAAGTCAATTTAGCCGTAGATATTCTTTATTCTTTGCATTCAGAAGCTTGTCTAAATTAACAACGTTACTGATTTCTATTGGAATTTATTTTTAATAATGTCTAAATTTGAAGTTGTATGTTGTCAAAATGAATCATGAATATTTCTTAAATTAAACTTTCAGTGAGAATTTGTGAATTAGCTTTACGGACAAAATGAAGAATTAAAAATGCTTAACATAAGGTGCAGACTGTGCAGCATACGACGAATTGTTTTGAAAATATTAAATTAGTAACCATATCTAAAAAAGATTAAGTCAGACAAAGTCTTATAAAAAATTCCACTGCGATATTGTCGTTGATTAGGGCCTATATTCAATAAAATTACGAAGTCTCGTTAAGTTTTTGTTTCAATAAATTTACAATGAAGAAACACCCAATTTTTCGAACGCTCATTATGTAGGCTTAAATTTAACTCTGCAGCAGGGAACTTTACAACTAAACCTAACAAGTCTACTTCTAGCTAATTAGTTTGTTCTGCTAGTCACGAACAGTCAAATTATTGATACAGCAAATGACTTGTTTCATTGAAAACTCAGAGACACGTTCTCCATATTTTGATATACGCTATATATAGATGTCAATAGGAGAAGAAATTTATCCAGTCTGAAGATGGGTAGCTTAAGCATCTCATCTTCTCTTCTTCCTCCTCTGTATCTAATAGGCTGAAGAAAGGTCCTGCCTACCATTGGGATCTGATGATTGTTGCTCTGCTCAACGCTGCTCTCGCCTACTTCGGACTTCCAATGGTCCACGGAGCCTTGCCTCACTCGCCGCTTCATGTACGAGCAATGGCAGACGTCGAGGAACATGTCAATCAAGGTCACGTCTACCAAAGGTCAGTCAAGGTCACAGGGTCATCGAGCTATATCTTTCCTCTATAACTAGTCTTTCACGATTGTCATTCTTCTTAGCGAATAGTCACTCGTTCATAACTCTCCTCTCACGCATGATCCGTGCAATCCTTGTTTACAAATAATTGTCATTCAATTCACCTTTCCCCTCTCAGGGCCTTCAATTGTCTTCTGTACAAGAGCTGACGAATTCAAAACGTAATAATGTCAAACCCACTTCCACTGTAAGATCTCAAAATCGATCATTTGATGCGTTCGGTCACTTCTTATCATTGTGTGTCGCTCTTCTCTTCAGAGTTATAGCGCAGTAGAAACGTGAACTCTACAATTAAAATTACCATTACGATTACGGCGACAATTACGATTACAATTAAAATTACCATTACGATTACGATTACAAAGCGATTACGATAACAGTAACGATTACGATTACGATTACAAAAGCGATTACCATAACAGTAACGCTTACGAGGGAGATTAGACAACGTTTTATTGCTGTGTTGTGTTAATGTAGGATAATCTGCGTTCGTGAGACTCGTGTGACTGGGATTCTGTGTCATGTCTTGATCGGTCTGTCTGTGTTGACGATCGATGAACTGAAGTTGATTCCTCGTCCTGTCCTTGATGGTCTCTTCCTCTATCTGGCCATCACTGCACTCCACCGCAACCAACTCTTCGAAAGGATCGTCCTCCTCTTCACCGAACAGGTATTCAGACTTTCTCAACTTGGTATACACAATTTCTCAACTTATTTTCCAAAAAAACTAATGTTATTTTGTCATCAATCACACATTTTCTTATTTTCTTGATAAAAATACGTTACGGTTAAATTGGGGTAAGCATCGAAGTTAAGGTTTGGCTAAGAAGCTTAAAGATGTATGTAAATTATGTTCATGTGCTCTACCTTGGGTAGCCAACCACTCATCCTATAGTGATTGTTGCTGCATTGATGTGTGTCGTCTGCAGGCGGCCTATCCTCCGAACCATTACATACGAACGGTCCCTCAGCGTAAGATCCATCTCTTCACCTTCGTCCAACTCGTTCAGTTGGCTGTTCTCTGCGGATTTGGCTTCGCTCCTCTGCCTTACATGAAGATGGTCTTCCCAGTTCTACTCCTCCTCCTCCTACCCGTCAGGTAATCTAACGTTCTAACGTTGACTTAGCCATATAATTCGCTTAATGCTGTAACGGTATAACCAACGGCACTAACGGTCTTGGAGCTAGATAATTTTTCGCGAGCGTCCACCAATACCGCTCTCAGAGCTAGAGCACTTTTTTGAGAACGCCCATATTACACGTCATTGGGCGAGTGCAATTGAAATTGTGGTGCTATAAGTCGCATAAAATATAATATTAAGAGGTCGTTGATTAAAATAGCCCGTGATTTTTATGGGTTACAGCTAGTAGACCTAAACCATGATTTCCATTGTTCATACCAATGCCAATCAGAACACAACATAACGGTAACGTGTATATAGACCTAACACATATACAACGATACATGACAATATTCTTCGCTACATTTATTTGAAGTCTCGTAAATCGACGTGTGCCGTGAATGAACTGCAGTTGACAACAGTTATACTGTACTTATCAGTACACAGATGAATTGTGACTATTATTGATAACGTGTTGCTGCTTCTGTCAACATCAGAGCATTACTGACTGCTGTTTGTTTATTGAGATACTTTTAAATTGGTTTCGCTTTGAGTTTACCAAGTTTTTCATTTTCCATACGTTTACTACGAGATCAGTTTCTTGCAATTTTTCTTGTTTGCAGACATAAATTAGTTCCGTTTCTCGTGGAAAGAAAATTTCTTCATTGTCTCGACGGCCAATAGTGACGAAGAATATGAAGATTCGAAGGCCAATATCTTCGTGAACCCAGGCAAGGTCACGATCTTCATGTTAAAATCATGATCTTCATTTGCCCTCTGGTGATGCTACCTTTAACTGTTGGGCCGAGGAATTTAAGCTGTCTGTAATCTGTAGGCCCAATAGCCTACTGAGCTTTCAAAGTATTTCCTTTTCACACACATGTAGGACCTACATCCAGAAGCCGCAATAATATCTCCATGTGAATTTTTATTTGATCTAATTTAGTAATTTATTATATAAATTTTTCAATGACAACAGCTTACATTTATTTAATCTATATATTTTTACATAAAAGAAATCTCCCAAACCAATCTACGCGAAGAACACATTCCAAAGGAAATCGAGAAGGTTGACCTATACCAGCAGACTCTTTTTTATCAATAGACTAAAGCCGCCTACATGTAAAAGGAAGGCCAATAGGTCAGATTCTAAAGTGTAAGATCAGCAATGAGAGAACTGAACGATGATGGACAGTATAACAGATTTGACCTTCGTTTCTATTTTAACTTCTGGATATGTGGACCAATGAGCAACTTCTACTGCTTAGACTGTTATTTATGTCCCAGCGGTTTCTACTTGACTAAGAACCGTTTATGAGTGATGCGACTGTGACAGCCAGATTAACTCTGACAGCGACGATGTCACAAGTGAAGAGTCAAAACACAATTCTAAAAATGGCTTGATTTACGATGCATGAAGACCTAAGCTAATTTCTACCCTGAGGGATTTGAACTATGCCTAGGAAAATAATAATAATGACAATAATAAATGGTAGTAATACATGCATCGTAAATAATATCATAATAATAATAATATTACTGGGGGAAACTGTGCTGCATGAGAAAAAAAGCTATTTTCAGTTTATGCCCAACATTTCTGTGCCAAGTCTTGAATGAAAACGAAGCAGATGAACATAAATTAGCATAATAAGCTTCAATTCTCTTTTAACTTTTGCCTATTGGACTTTTCGGTTGTCACTTAACGTGTCTCTAATAAAGACGCAGTCTTGAAAATTATGAGCGTCGGTTTCTTTGCTTATTATGATAAGTAATTGAATCACATGTGCAGATAACTTGTATGATGTATCTACGAGATGTCTGTTAAATTATGCTCTGTTTACAATATCTTCCCACTGTTTAGACTTTAGACCTTCAACGTCATCTGAGCGTTTTTGTTTTTGCATTGGATGTAATCATCTACATGATATTAGGCTATAATTTGACCAACAGATCCGGTGAATGATCTCAATGAAATCTGTGTAAAGTGCGTTTTGTACAAGTCTCGTGTCCTTGTTGACCTCTTCCGACTATTTATTTAGACTGGCCCTTTGTGAATCCAGTTGGCGTTCAATGACTGTAGATAATATTTAATAATAGATATACTTTGCTTGCTTTGCAAGAGAATGGATAAACTATGTAGAAGTTTTTGCTCAAAGTCCTGCAGTTTCAGAGAGCCACACATGGCTGCAAACATTGACACCACCGAGTGATAGCAACAGATCGACACTGAAGAGTGCGATTGAATCTATTTATAGAAACTTGTCTTCGTTCTCATTCGCTGGCATTTATTATAGGCTACGAACATTCACTGCGGTTCTTCTTGTTCGTCAGTTGCGCCATTTTGAATGGCCATGACTTGACTGTAGGCCTACAATGTGCCAATGCGCTGTAAAAAGCCACATGTCTACGAACTGCACCTCGAACCCCTTCACTATACTAGGCTATAGCACGTAATGTGTTAATACGTTTATTTTACAACGCCTTCATAACGAAGATGATACGTTTGCCTGTATGCCTACTGAAATACTCGATTGTTCTGTGATGAATCTGAAACGTTGGCTGTTGGTGTAATAGTGGATACATGTACTATAGACATACCGGGTACGGGTAAAATGCAGATTTGCTGATTCGCTGATTGGATAGGGTAAAATGCTGATAGGTAAAGTGCTGATTAGTCATGCTGATTGGTGGGTAAAATGCTGATTGCCAAATGCTGGTTATAAGAGATCATATAATTATCAAACGTGAAACAGGCCTACTTATTGATTGTATGAAATAAGATTCTTTATTAAATACTGCACATGTATTTAACACAAGAGAACACAAGCATACTTAATTAAAACATGGGAAAAGTTAATTGTATTTAGTTTAACACATGAAATGCCTATTGTAAGAAATAAGACCTGGCATTCTATTGCCATTTTATTTAGCGTGTTCACAGTGTATTGTCTTCTTTCCTCACTACACAGTAGGCCTAAACACCTGCATCTAATTGCTTGTTAATGCATCTAATTGCTTATTAGCAGTCTTGTACTTGTTAACAGTTATTTATGAAGTATTTATAATGGTCTGCAAGTCTTGTATTAGTTAATTGAGACAATTTGAAGACATCAAAGTTATAGTCTTCTTCCTAACTACACAATACACCCCTGCATTTAATTGCTTAATAGAGCATCTAATTGCTTATCAGCAGTCCTGCCTTTGTTAACAGTTATTTATGAAGTATTTGTTAACTGAGACAATTTTAAGACATCAATTCAAGTGCATTGTCTTCTATCCTCACTACACACCTGCATCTAATTTCTTATTAGTGCATCTATTGCTAAATTAATGCATCTAATTGGTTATTAGCAGTCTTGAATTTGTTAACAGATATTTAAGATGTATCTACAATGGTTTACAAGTCTTGTAACTATGAACTGAGACAATTTCCTTACTACACACTTGCATCTAATTGCAGGCTTGTACTTGTTAACAGTAATTTATGAAGTATTTATAATGGTTTACAAGTCTTGTATTTGTTATCTGAGACAATTTTAAAACATCAAAGTGTACTGTCTTCTTGCCTTAATATCTCTCTTTGCCTTCTTTGAAATTTGTGTAATCAGCATTTTACCCTCAATTTGCTGATTGGGGTGCAGGGTAAAATGCTGATCAGTTAGCATTTACCAATCAGCATTTTACCCTATCCAATCAGCAAATCAGAAAATCAGCAAATCTGCATTTTACCCTATTCAATCAGCAAATCAGCAAATCTGCATTTTACCCAGACCTAGCTGATTATTGTTAGGCGACGTGTTCCCTATGAGTTTCTGAATAGTGCGCTGTCGACGAGGATAGAGCGACGCAGCACAGAAAGAGAAAGAGGAACAGTTTTGATGTTAGAATTTTCTAAGTTAGAAAGTCAATTCTGTTGTTTCGTTCTATGCTTATTTCTCAAAAGTTTCCTATTTTATCCACCGTATCTGGTATACGCTGCAGGTGGGATAATCTGTTTAAGATAGGCTGGACCGATAGGTCCCTACTGATCTGATTACGACTTGACTTTGATGCGCCCGGACATCGTTTGTGCTTTCGATACCGAGAGTAGATAGAGATATTCCGTAGAGCGCTCCCCACTACAACCTCAACACACCTCACAGTCATACACATCCTTTAAGTGTTGCCGTGGACTCTGCCATTTATGTGGTTAATGGTTTCTGGTATTCATGGGGTTAATGCCAAAATATGTGACAGCTAAAGGCCAGATGTTAATTGTCGATGACAGAGGGGAGCATGGGCGGATGTATTAATTACGCCTCCTGACCGGCGAACAGGTGGTGACAAGTTAATTTGGGTGCAGTACGCCCAGAAACCTATAGCCTTTTTGGCCGCCAATTTCGCTACCAGCCTCATCAGCCAGTTTGCTCAAAAAGCATAGGCTGGTTTGGCAGCCAATTGTAATTTGATCCAAATTGGCAGTGCTATCGGCGTATCTCTATCTACTACCGACACTCCATTATTGTGGGACCAGATAATTACAAAACTGATAGTAATTATTATGTAAGTCACAAGTCGCGCGTATTCTACATAATTATTATGTAGCTCCTACGTATGGTCGGAGCAGTTATTTTGTTTCTTGTTAGTCAATGGCGTTACTTTCGATCGTGAGTCAGAATAGCCGTTTAGATCGATAACGTGCACATAGGAAAAGAGATTCTGAACGATATAATAATATTACTATTCTGTCTCTTTTAGTTGCGTGTCTTAATACTTCCGTGATTTGAATTGTTCTCATGAGACTGCAGTGGTTTTGTTGTTGTTACTCTTTTCTGCGTTGTACTCTGCTGTTATTTATTTTAGACTATTAAAATCCAAACTGAATCAATTGGACATTTTATGCGTCTATTAAATCGATACGACGTCATCCAGAATTTTTGCAAAAATTACAGCGATGTAGAGAGTCAACCACCATCAGAATACGTGCGACTTATATAATAATTACATCCTGTTTCTGAAGAGAGATATCGCCGTATTTAACCTCGTGAACAGCCTTGTATCTTGAATTGTTATCATGTGAAACAGTGATGGTGAAGTTAGACCTACGTGTTATTAAACTAGGGTAACTACGAAAAATGTTCAAATTCTCAATCTGACGTGCAGCTTGGCTTATACATACCAAGGAAAGCCAAAAGCGAAGAAAGTTGACGATAACAGATTAAGCCTTAACTAAGTGCAAACTACAATATTAAATTTTGCCTTATCTAACATCAGTATCAACATACGCTGATCAGCCAAAATCAGATAAATCATTGTAAAATATATATCAGACAAATAAACACTGACAATTATATATAAATAGCAGACATGATAAATAAACACTGATAAAATTTGAAAAAGATAATCTATAATCTATGATCTGGACCGTCGTGAGACAGGTTAGTTTTACCCTACTAGAAGATCATCATGATCGATTTCAGTTACCCCTCCCCACCCCCCAAGGGTGGACCTATTCTTCAGACTTCAACCCGACGGTAGGCGACTCGTAAACAGAGTAGAACGTAATCGGTGTCTAATTGGTTGCAATGGCAGACGGTCATTTCGACTTCTGTAATAATCGTGATCGTACGGTACGCAGACCCAGAGTCTAAGGAAACAAAAGTTACTGCAAATGTTGAAAACAGAAAGAAAGTAGAAGTTAAAGTACACCTTATTCACGAATAAGACGCAGTGGTCGATAAAACGACCGATATGGCTGATGTCATGCGCAGAAACTGTGTCGGACCAGCTCTTCGTTCTGTAGTCTTATTGATTCTGAGAGTGAAGATTTTAAGCTGGTAGGACTAATGCTGACCGGAATATGCGTTCAAGACAAGACGAGTAAGACATTCTGAGAAGTATAATTTTGAAATGTCTACTTATGTTGCTTTGCTTTGAATTATTCAGATTCTCTTTCAGTTTAGCTCTGTCTCTTTAGGATGACAGACAAAATTGCATTAATTCATTTCATCAATCGAAGGACGATGTGTATGGTGCCACTGATAGGCACCTTAGTAATTCTGTAATCGCTGGCTATAGGCCCAGCTTAGACGACAAGCTTACAGAACACTGTTGTCGATCACTTGTAAAGGGCACGTGCAAAGTTCCGAGTTTCAAATCAAATCAAAATCAAATCAATTTATTCGGCGACCAAGCAAAAATAAAACAAATCACATACGGTTTGGTTAACAAGCAAGTTTATG
>JAQFXW010002214.1:0-13428 GCA_034693945.1 Dendrobaena attemsi
GAATCTGGATATCCTTGAGGGATGGGCGTAGGACTTCAGAGGGGCTTACGGACTCTGCCCTTCCATACTATAGGATATAAAAAAATTTCTTCAAGGAAAATTAAGTGTAGATGAAATCCGTCAATCACTTTCGATTCAGAACCCTCGAAATATTTCCCTAGTTAGACCTCACATGGAAATTGTTTGTGCGTTGCCATCATAGAACGAGTATTCGAATATTACGAATATTAAGATTTTCAAATAGTCACGAATATTAACGAATATTAAAAATGACAACGAGTATAATACTCAGTAAAAACGTACATAAAACCTGAAATTAATTGCATAGTTGCCCAGACTGTACAAAATTTGACATTAGAATAAGAATAAATGTAGGCCTAGGTCCTAATACTGTTATACAGTTTGAACTTAGCCCTAATTTTCTTCTCAACATAGATCAGTTATAACTTGACTTAGGCCTATTCAAGCTATCATTCAATAAAATAGTCTTCTTGAAGGGGCGCTATATATAAATGTTCGAAATGAATGAATGAAATGAATTCACAGTCGAAACTGAAATCTTTCGTCTTCATCCTGATCTTCATCAGCTTCATATTTCTTTACAACCCACTCTTCCGACTGCACAGTTGCTTCTGAATAGTCAATAGCTTCGAAGTGCTCCATAGCCGCAGATTGCAGTGCACATATACCTACCTACAAGGCTACACCATGTCCCTGGCTCTTGCTTTTCTCAGCCTATTGCTTTTTTCTCGTCATGTAGATTTCCTTTCTCCATCTCTTCGATTAGAACAACATAATTTCAACCCGGATCCATGTTCCCTCATTTTAAAACCTTTTAAAGAACAAAGTTTTTAAAATCAAAGTTAAACAATATAATTTTGATTTTGAGCGTACTTCAATATGTAAACAAAATTAATAATAGTGACGTCATCAACGAATACTTACGAATATTAACGAATATTAACGAATATTAAAATATCCTAATTTTCACGAATATTAACGAATATTAAAGTCTCAAGTAACGAATACTCGTTCTATGGTTGCCATAGGCTGGTGGGGTTGTTAATGGTTTTACGACACCAATATGGGGGGAGGGGGTGGGTGGTAATAACTAATAAGATATAAATCATTCGCCAGATGGCTTAATAAATGAGGCGCATCATGCCGATGTGCCTCATTTGATACGCCATTCGATTTAACATGCCGTTAAGTCGGACAAAGCATCGGCGTTGTAGTCGGGGGCGCCTCTGAGTAGTAGTTTTAGTGGACCAGGAGAGTCTCTATTATACTATAGCAGTGGCGTAGCTAGGGGGGTCAAGGGGGGACAGTTGTCCCGGGCGCAGGGCTGGGAGGGGCGCAAAATGGGGAGAATGTAAGCAATTTTTTCCGGAAATGGCATAAATCTGCTCATTTTTTCGCCATTTTGTAGAGAAAAGAGGCACAAATTCCGAAAATATATGTGATGACTAAAAAAAGTCATCACTTTATTTTGCGTAGAAAAGGGGCGCACAATTTTGAAAATAAAGGCGTTGACTAAAAAAAGGTCATCAGGTTTTTTTGGAGGATAGGGGGCGCAAATTTTGGGATTGTCCCCGGGCGCAAAATACCCTAGCTACGCCACTGGGTAAGAAGTATTTGTGTAAATTTTTGAAGCAATCGGTCCAGTGGATAAAAGGTTTTTGAATAAGGAAAGTTAAAATACATACATAGATATATACAAGGAAACATACTTTTCTTGCTTATATGTATAGATACATGCATCATCATCATCCTTCAGATTTGAATAAATCCCTTATTATGGAGGCACTCGGATTTTCCTCTTCCACTTGTTTCTGTCACCAGTATAGGTATATAGATATAGCAGTCTCTGAGGACACATGTTTCTCTTTTGGTATCATCACGCACATTGTTGACATGTCATATAACTGCTGCAATGATGTTATTTAGGATTAGTTTATTATGTTATTATTTTAATTTGTACTATAATTTGGTCTATTCTTTGTGAGAACAATGATGGCTCTTTACCGTGATTGCTGCATTGTAAGGAAAACGATGTGAGATTGTGTTTATTTTGTGGATTTGGATGAAACAGTGATTTAAGATAGTGTAACAGTTTTTCTTTTTTGCCAGTGGAAGGATGCCACTCCTGAGATGCTAATGGATTCAAAACTGAAGTGTATGTTTGAACCAGCCGCTTCAGACATGTCACAAGTGAAGGCTAGTAGCATGTTCCTGATAATTTTGTTTACATAGATATTCAAGATTACTAAAAGTTAATGGTAATCAGTTATATATTATTAGCCTAGAGCTTTTAATGTCTTCAAGTATGTGTTTGAGACGGTTTACATTTAAGAGCAATGCTATTTCCTGTGCTAATTTGTTCCAGACTTCTTCTTGTTCTCTGCTGTTAAGCTGGTTTGAATGTCCACCATAGCCACTCCTCCCTCTGTTGTGCCTTCTCCTTGAGCCTTTTGTATCCCACCTCTCTCTGCCGGGAGAGAACTGGTCACCACCCGGCCAAGTGACCAAGAAACCCTTATGAAAATGAATCCAGACATAAAAGTTAAAGCAAAGATACAGAGGCAGAAAAGACGCTGGCAGAAAAGATATAGTAAAGAAGACCCAGAAAAGATGGAGGAAAAGAACAACAATGTCGACTTGCACAGTGGAAGGAAGTAGGAGCGGAGGGCAGACAACAGAATACGCGTATGGACAACAACAAAGAAGAGAAAGAAGTCAATCAGGAACAGAGAAGTCTGGAGGAAATTTGTAGGGGCCTCATCGTGAGGAGGAAATGGTGGAGGAGACGAAAGAAGAGAAGAGATCCGACTCTCACTGATCATCCAGTCCATCATCATCGGTTTTCCTCTCGTTCTTTCAGCTTCCATTTTTCCTTCTGTCACCCTTCTTAGCAAGTAGTCTTAGTTTTAGTTTGTGTCCTTTGTCTGTCCCTGATTGTCCTTATCATTGTTATTTCCTCTCCGATCATTGCGAGCACTTCATCATTTGCTATGTGTTCCATCCATCTGATCTTTTCCATTCTTCTCCATGTCCACATTTCGAAAGCCTCTAGCTTCTTTATATCTTTCTTTTTCACTGTCAAAGTTTCCAAAACATACAGAACAGGCTGCACCGTACTCCATACCAGTGTCTGTATCAGCCTTTTCCTTCGGTCTCTTGTTCATTTCCCCTCTGCAGTTCTCTCCTCTTCTGCTTCTTATGATTGGGGGAAGTCAGTGTTTCTGAATGACACGTCTCGATTCGTTCAGGTGGGGTTTCATACTAAGTGATTCTGACTAAACTCTGACTACTGGTTTCAGCTTTTTTCTGGAGACTATTGGTAGGCTATAGCCAGTTTTCTGTTTTTTAGGACTCTGGATACTATATAGTAAATGTCATTATTTGCTGATTCCGATTAGTAATACAGTGCATACTAGATAGAGGGATGTAGGTTTCTTGTTTTGATTTTGAGTTTTCTCATCATTCTGTTATTTATTTAAATAACTTGGCTGTACTGTATGAGCTTATCTGAGATATAGAAGAAGACTTGCATATAAATTATTTTTATATTGATGCTGCGAAATTAAGTTGTTTTCAATGTTGTTGTTGCTAGTCTGTGAATAGTTCTCAGCTGAATGCTTCGGCAAGTGGAGATGAAAGCTTTCTAAAGCCTGCCAGTACCAAGCTAGTTCAGGCCGCATCCCCTGCTGTTGAAAATCTTTCATCCAAGGTACTGAACATAAGCATGTGATATTTTATTATTGGTATGAACGGTTTGCTCAGGGCTTGTGATGTATACAGAGATAGCCAATATTAGACATACAGGGTGTTCTAAAGTTTGTGTGTGCCTTTTACAAAACCATATAAAAATGTATGAGAGTGAATATTATACACATATGTGGCGTAAGTGGGAGAGTGTCCGCCTTGCGTCCGTAGGGTCGCAGGTTCGATTCCCACCCAAGCGGTTACGTAGGGACCTTAGGCAAGTTCTTCGCTCACAGTTGCTCAAGGTGCTTCGGCATGTAAACTCCGACACACCTTCGAAACATAGCTTCGAAACACATAATTATTTAGGGGTTGGCCTTACAGGTGCTCTTGTGTCCTACAACCAGGTGCTACCATGCCCCAAAATAAATATATATTGCTAAAGATTTCAATTTGTGTCTATTTAAAACGGATTAGATGACCACGACGGAGCGACAGCTGGACACCAGCTCTGGAATGTCAGATGCAATGAAGCGTCTCATTGATGAGAATAATCGACTTAAGGTACGGTGTCTTATTTTGACTTAAATAAGGATTTAATGAATGAGGTACTTAAACAGACAACAATATCTGCTTTTGATGAATGAGGTACTTAAACAGAACAAAATATTTGTCTAGGAGAGGAACTCTGGGACCGTGGAACCTGGGTATAGAGGCCGTAGGCCGGCCTCTATTCCTGATGTCCACAACACGAACTAATGAATTGTATAACAGTGCCATCACCTCTTCTCCCAAACATCAAGTCCTGGAGCAATAAAGAATTGCAGATTACAAAATTTCCCATGTCGAGATCTTTATTAAATTATATGAAACATTTAGCCCAAGCAAGCATCAGACATTTTTAATTGTTTGAGACTTTACTAGATGACCTCTCATCTTAAAATATATCAAACTGTTAATATTGATGTGTTTTGTTAAATCGATGTTACTTGAGTGTAGAGTCAATAGAGTGTATGTCGATAGTTCTGAAATATGCCTTGTTTGCGCACAACTTTTCAGTTTCTAGTGTTGGTGATAGAGAAAATGGCTGTGGAAGTGTAATGCATTACACAAAAAGTGCCTTTTTGTGCTGTAACTTTTATTGAGTTTGAAATATTTTGGTAGAATTTGGCTTTCATATGTAAATATGAATTGGAAAATTACATTAAATTATTTCATCGTTTGACGGAAATATCGGCAAAAAACTGTTAAAACGTTTTTGAGACATCAAAAATCAGTGGGTGACATCACTAAAAGTTGAATAACTTTTGTTCTGTTTGAAATATTTTGGTGATATTTGGCAGTTACATGTAGATATGAATTGCCTTTCAGTCTGTAAAGTGTCAATTAAATATTCTTATTTTGTCAGAAATATTGGTAAAAAACGCAGGGGGTTCTTTTTTGGCCCACCCTGTATATTGTCTGTCATTGCTTGTTAATAGGATGAGGGCATAAGACTGCGTAAAGTGGCAATGACAGAATCCACTTCGGCATCATCTCCCATACCATCGCGTTCCAGACAAGTGGAGCAGACCAAGTCGATGGCCGGCCTGCCGTCAGTTGCGATCCTCGTGGCCATTCTTATCCTCGGCGTCCTGGTCGGAAAATTCCTCTTGTAAAGTCACTAGCGCTGGAGTTCACTTTCCGCCTGGCTGCATCCTAGAAAACGGTTATCGCAAAAGGTTAAATCTAACGTCAATCTTTAAAACGTACATCTGATGATTTGAAGACTTGCCTATCTCTCTCTTAGTATGCTTGAATTGCGGACGAGATTTGCCCGCGTTGGGTTACGAGCATGCACACGGGTGTTGCTGCGGGACGTGTATCTGTGTTCTGACGAACTTGTATTTGTGGCCCTGGTATATAGATTTTGCAAGTGACACTTTTTACATATAGTGTAACAATTGAAATGAATAATCTATTAACAGATTGTGCTTGAATGTTAATAAACTGGGAAGTTTTCAGTCTAGGTTAAATTGCTGGAATCGTAATTCATGTTTTTGCTAGAAGTAATTTGTAAAGCGAGTTTCTAGTACCACATGGCATTTGTTTTGTGAATAATTCCACAGCAGTTTGGAATTATTCATAAGCTCACTTGGTTAGTTTTTGTTTACCAAATTATAGATTTAAATGAAGGGACTTGACTCTTGGGATGACAAATTTGGACTCTTTTGCAGTCTCACTAAAGTTGTTAGATCGGGTGTCACTTAGCATTTTCTCTGCTTTTCAGATAATTGCAGATTACTTTCCGATTAAAGGTTACATTTGTCTGTTAAATTTCTTCAGTGTATATTGTCCATTTCTGGCTTTGGTTTGCTATAAAATTGTCAATTTTGTTCTAGCAGAGCAGTCTCAACTCTAACAACATTAGTGGTACTGTTTTACGGACCCTTCATTTGATTAATTATTGATGAAGCGAGAAACAGATTAAATCTTGTTCAGTATATACAATCTTATGTGATGCTAGTAGTTACTCCTTGTTTGTTAGCGTCTTTTTGTCAAGAACATATGCTTTGGATAAGAGAACTCTTGAAATGCAACATACTTTTCATTTATCCCCTTCAAGGTCTACCCGGACTGCTATACAGCACACGTTGCAACCAGCTTTTATTCGACTATGTGGCCGTAAATGTCAAAGTTTAAAATTAGTAGAACACAGCAAGAGACAATTTTTTACTAATGTATGGTATCACAAAAGCCTCTGAATGTTAGCCGTTCACACAATAAGAGAACATAAGCACAAAAGCTCAACATAAATTCATCTAACACGCTCAGCAATGAAAACTTGATTTTAAAACAGGCTGACAGATTGGTACACGCTAATTCTAAATAATGCGAAAGCAGCTGTTTAACTCCAACTTCTCAATAATGCAGTAATTAAACTTCAAGTTCTCATCAAAATGTTTAAACTTAGTGGATTCTGGTAGATATCTGAAACATTTTGGTGATGTTAGGTGTGTAACACGAAATTCAATTGATTTGGGAGTAGCCACATGAATTAAATTGGCTTTTAAAGCTAAAAGCAAATCATGGACAGAACAACTAGTTGGCTTTCAAAACTAAAAGGGAATTACTGCTTTGTGAAAATGCCAATTTCCCAAGATCATTTACAGCCGTTACAACCCATGGCCATGCATAATTATTAATTGCCCCCCATAAAGATACTACATGACTAGTAATCCAGTGGCCTCTGCTACGGGTCAAGGGCAACTGAAGTAAACAATTACAAAAATTACAGTTCACGTTTAATGCATGCATAGGTAAAATGTAATGTAAATAGAACACTTATAAAGCACTCTTTGCAACAGAGCTGTTCAGAAGCACGTTCAGCGCAACAGCCTCATCTAAAGATGTCATTATTAAAACGGTGAAAAAGTTTCAAGATCTTTTCCTGGATTGCAGGATCTTCGTTCTGGATTGAAGATAAAACTGCAGCAAAAGCCAGGGTGCTTGGTTAATGAGGCATACATCTTGTCTGACTCTGAAAATGTTTTTAGATCATTAAAGTGTCATGTATCTTGAGAAAGGCATCTTACTCTCTTGCTCTTACTGTTCATGTATGCAGATAGTTTTATTCAGACAAGCATACCAATGTCCTCGACAGTGCCGTTCTGGATGTTCCGACAAACATTTAGTAAATACATGTTATCATCGAGGTATGGGAACATGAAAGTGTTGTTTTCAGAGACGTTTGAAGTAATTACGCCTGCCTCTAACACAGCATCATAGGAGGAATAGGTAGATTGGCATTGTGGGCCATCTCACAATATTATTCAGATGAAACACGATTATTTTCAAAAGCATAATGTATGATGACTAACGATAAGACCAAAACTGCTGTCCAGTGAGATTGCAAAAAGATAAACATTCAAATTCAGAACACTAACAAAACAAACATCAAGTTATTCTCTAAGACAGTATACTGGATATATAACACCTAACATACTAAATAACAAACACGTATGATTATATATATAATCTGTTGTTCACCATGATTGAAGTCCCATAATGGATTCTCCTAATAAACATTACTCTCCACAGCATGACTACTTTTACAAAGTGGACTGAGTGGGTACACCATACGGAGTCCTGAATCTCTTTTCTCGTTTGACCCTGCAAGTGCCCGTCGGCAGGTACTGCAATCACTAGATCGGCTAATCTCTTGTGAGGTGAATGGACGGAGGAAACATTAAGTCTTAGAGGAGAGCTCTCATCTGTTAATATTAGTAGAGCAGTCCAAATTTGTTTGAACAATGCAGTGATATTAAAGCTTGTTTTCGGTAAAATACATCCGTGTGACCTGCAACAACCTATAAAATTTACTCTGTGATCATTATTAGAATATATATACATTGTAAACTCATCTTTCATCTAAACAGAACCTCGATAGATGAGCATGTTTTGAGGCTGTCCATAAGTACAGCTTGCCATTAAGTGTGTGCATAGCAAGGGCATAGCCCACCACATCAAACAGGTCCTAAGTTCAAGTTGTGTGCTAGCAAGGGTACAAGTGATCAGAAGGCAACTTCTGAGTATGTCATGTTCTGTTGCATATACTATGCAACAAATTCATAACTGTGGTAAAGGCATCAAGAAAACAACAATGTACTTGATCACAGACAATCTCATACTTTCAAAACATTAAAAAACTCATAAAAGAAGTGAGCATATTTACACACGTAACAGTCATGCCTGATTACAAATTACATCTGTCAAAATTACAAATAACATTACCGTTGAATTTTAAAATTTACGTCGCAGGGAAAGTAACAATAACCAGTAAAAGTATAACTTTACTCGGATCAACTTCACTTTAAAGCACATAAAGCTAAAGCAGGATACAAGCACCTCAGCTAAAATTTCATTAGTAAAGCTTGTCAAAGGCTGCAGGTGCAAATGGTTGTCACAAGTAAGGAGCAATTCAGTATCAATTCCAGGCTTCAGTTAGATTCTGTTCATAGACATTCATTAAAATTACCCATGCTTTTTTCACTTCTACAGACATCATTGAAAATCCTCCATTGCTTCTCGTTTCAACACTAAAACTGGTAAAAATTGGTGGTGTAAGTGTGAAATAAATACTTTGTTTTACATGAACAGAGCTTTAAATAAACTGCAGATGCACTTCTAAAACAGCAACTCGATTTCATAAATAGCAAGCAAAACACAGACAGTCATATATGTTCCATCTAGGCAAGGCCGTAGCCAGGATTGTGTTTCGGGGAGTGTTTTCCCACGTCCTAAACAAATTTCTTTTACATTATTTTATTTCGGGGGGTGTTTTATGCCCAAAAACTCGTATTTTACTACCTTTTTACATGAAAAACTAACTGTTACATTGCTATTTTTCATTTGGGGGGGGGGGTGTTTAAACACTCAAAACACCCCCTGTCTATGGCCTTGCACCTAGGAGACAGTCTCTACCCAGTAGAGCTTGAATCCAGCTTTCCGGCAACAAAATTTCGTATGATTTCAGGCGTGGCAGGATTCAGTCCTTTCAGATGGAGTATTGCCACGTCATCTGTGTCAGTTTGGTCAGCAAACCTACTATACGATACGATGACGAGTCTTAAACAAACAAGAAAACAAAGTGAAAGCCAAGGAAAATAACCAACTTGTGTAAAAAACATCGTTCAATGTAAGTGTAACGTCGTGTGCATCTTTCAAACAAGTTTTGAATGATAACCTGATCAGGCAACAATTTAATAATTACCTATACCAATACTATGAATTTCGATTAATCAACTCTACCCAAAGATATTGGTACTTTACAAGGCGCAACTCAACAATAGGATGTTACTAGGTTTTCCACACAGTGCATTTTAAAACTTTGTACATTAAAACAGCTTACAAGAAATGACGATGAATGAACACTTAAATGGCGAGCATGCCTTAAGACCACTGGCATAAATTAACTACAAGCCTATCTAAGTATTTTGTTAGGCATCCTTGTAGTGGTGAGATGGTGTTACAACGCCATACAACTGGTCCACATTATAATTATTATTATCACTTGAGGAAATTAATATCCCTGCACTTGTGTCCTTGACTTACAGTCTCCATATTTTTAGTCCAATTCTTTTGCTTTGGCTTAAACTTCGAACTTCTGCCATTACAGTAAAGCAACACTCTCCGATTGACCCGGTCACTCCTGGCCCAACAGCAAACCAAATACATAAGCAAGCATAATTTGAACTTTTGAAGTAATTGTATATGCGAGAGTTGTTAAATGTAAAGCGAAACAGGTCTGTGTTGCAACGCGTACACTATTATGGGACGGATGACGCACCTGCAAGACGGGAGATTCAGATCTCTGCGATAGTTTCTGAAAGCTTCAATCAATCGTTTTCCATTCACATGAACCTGATCAGTGAAGACTACGAATGCATTGACCGATTCCTTCTTCTCCAACGCCCATCCAACGACCGATGAGATATTAGAAGATCCATCCTTCCTTTGCTATTAAACAAAATGAAATTCTTCACTTGCACACATACATACACAGCAACTCGAGTTATCTAGCTTCGTGGTCATCACAACTACTCATAATGGGAATTTTGTTCAATCTTGGCTGTTTATCCTTAACATAATTTCCTATTAATGTCATTTAAATATAAATGAGTTAAATTTAAAAAGTACAAGACAGTGGCAATTTTTTAACCAGAGAATCTCAAAGTTCAACATTTGATGTGCTAGACCATTAAATTACTCTAGTTTCACTTGAAGGAACCACTGATCAAAATATTGTGCTTGATGATAACTGCACTAGAAATTCACACGAAACTTGTCCTTAAAATAAATACACACTAAAGTGCAAGGAATTTTCATAATGTCCTTTTACCCTTTCAAGGGCTGCACAGACGTTTTCCACCGTTAGGTCTCTCCTAGTCACATCCACCGGCACTGCTGTTCCAGAAACTGCCAACAGGTGGCGATCGGTCTCTTTCCGCAGGATGGGTAAGGCCATGGAGGCAGCAGCCCAGATCGAAGCCATAAGCATGGGAGCCCCGTGCATATTGTTGAACATTGGGCTGCTGACATCGATAGCCACAACGTATCGTCCGCCAGTTGGTTGATAGAGCTATGTGCAGCAAATAAAATATCCAAAAGAAGAATTTTCAAACAACAATCAGACTTTAATGCTCTAACTCTAAATTCGATATAAATTCAGCATCATTTCTAGACTAGAAAAGTTCAAACCATAATGAGGATAGAGGAAAGGGATGATTCAACTGAGGGAGTAAAGATAGCATGAAGAACACTAAATAATTTGAGATACGCAGATGACACAACACTATTGGCAGGTAAAACGACAGATCAGGTAGAACTGATAGGAAGGCTGAAGAGAGAAGAGACAGTGAGAAAGCAGGATTCCACTTCAATATAAAGAAGCAAAGATCATAACAACAGCTGAGGAGGACAGTTTTGAGATAGCGGGAGAGGAAATAGAGATGGTATCAAGCTTTACGTTCTTGGGATCAGTAGTAGAGAGAGAGGGAAAGTGCGATATGGAAATAAATCGAAGGGTGGTGATAGGGAAAGCTGCAATGAATGCTTTGGAAGGACAAACACGGAGCGTAGATACAAAAAAAAGATTGGAGAGGGCCTTGATCATACCAACAGTTATTTATGGCAGTGAGACGCGGACAATGACTAAGAAAAGGGGAAAAAAGATCAACGCATGTGAATGTGGATATGGAGGAAGATGCTGAGAATATCATGGACAGAGAAAAGAACTAATGAATGGGTAAGCATGGCGATTGGAATCGAGAAGGATGAGACGTTACAACAAATAGCGCTAAGAACAAAGCTGAGATTCTTTGGACATGTTATGAGAACAGATGGATTGGAAAAGGAAATGATGTTGGCTTGTGGAGAGGGAAGGCGAAAACAAGAGCGACCCAGGAATAAATGGATGGATGAGATATACGACCCAACTGGAATGAATTTGGCAGAACTAAGGGACGTGACATCAGAAAGAAAGACATGGAGAAGCTAGTGTTCAAAGAACTGACAGCACAAGGTGTTACAGAAAGACGTACTCATCACTGGCCCTGTCCCACTTAAACACGTTCAGGTTTTCAACAAGGTACAGTTGCTCTGGCTGGAAGTCATGCAGTTTCTGTGAGTGACTAAGGGGGCTGTTACATTTATAAATACTGCTTAGACTGCAAGGCTTAACATATGAATTGTGCAAATATTTACGACACATCATGAGACCTACTGCAATGGCTTTGTAGAAGACACTCTGAAGAGCGTGCGATATTTCTGCATTTGGCATCCACGTGCAGATGGATCTACAGGATTTGCCTCCTTCGTATGACTTTAGTGACATCTGTATGTTAAACGGGTGAATCCTAGCAGAAGGACATTTATTAACATTGTACAGGTTCTGTCTATCAATAGCAGCAAAATTCAAGTTATACTAAGAACGATAAAAACACAAGAAAGTCAACAACAGGAACATAAAATGTAATGAATAACCTCAACATATTTTAGCTGAACATTTCTGTCTACACACACACACTGTGTATTACGTATTAATTACAGTTTCATAGTCTGCATTCATTCAGAATTCATACAGCACCCGTGAAGATATCTGCCAAGAGGCGCTTGCAGCCCAACTCAAACAGTAAACAACAGATGTTTTCCGGTGAAAGATCAATTCACAACAATGACAACAAATAACTACACTTACACCTGGCGACTGACTATCCGCGCCTCAGATTCACATTTCGATGTGACCTTGCGCGCGTTATGAATCTAGCAAATAATAATAATAACAACAATAAACCGAAACTCGTTTAAATATGACACAGATGATCATGGCATAAATTGAAATACAACATTTGCAGCCAGAATATTTCCGAGAGAAGGAACATACCATGGCTCATTGAGCAACGAATCTGATTCCAGATGTTGGATTAGGATATGTGCAAAGCCATCAGGACCAGAATTCAGAAGACCAATGGCTGCCATCTTGTTCAGATGAAACAAGACTGTGCTCAACGGCATGTGAGGAATCAGTGCACACCATATCTAAACAAATACAATGCCATTTTGATCAAATATTATGCACTGTGCAATTGTCAAAGCATAAATCGTCTTACTGTCAGACAACAGAGTTGATGTCTTGCACAAATACCTGACTTGGTGCATGCTGACTCAGCAAGCCCATGAGCAGACTTTTAATAGCAAAATCAATACCTTTACCATGCATATTCTGGTCCCCAATGACCTCAAAATAAACAAGTTCAATAGAAGAGCCCAAAGCAGAAATATCGGTGTCAAGTATTTAATTCAGGATAATGAGACTGTCATAACAAATGTAGAGCCGACGGGATCTTTGATAGCATATTAGTCAATGCAATGTAACTGAAGCAAAGTCGATAGCATCTTGGCTTCAGTCGTCTCATATAAACACTGTTTCGTCTAAATGGAATGGACGCTAACCCACGAGTTTACAACCAATAAAACATCATGTCATTCGCACTAAGAGGAAATTATCACCTCATCTTTCCCTTGGAAGAAACAACAACTACAACTAAACGATCGTGATTCCAAAACGTTCACCGACACGATGCATAGATGACGGTAAATATTATAGACTAGGTGTTTTGTAGGCGCCAGCGCCTATGCTTATAATTATGATAACTTCACATTGGGCAAACGTTACATTCAATT
>JAQFXW010002215.1:0-13427 GCA_034693945.1 Dendrobaena attemsi
ATACATACATACATACAACATACATACATGCATACATGCATACATACATACATTCATGCATGCATACATACATTATGTAGGGGTTGACCTGCGGAACGATATGCAGAGCAGGGTAGGTCAGGCATGCAGTGACAGAGGCAATTGGTGCAAGCAGGCATGTAGTGACAGACGGGGACTTCCACAAGTGACCATCCACTCAGACTGACCAACAACCGACCGACTGATCATATGACTTACAGACGAATACCCGACAGACAGCTAATCATGTAGTTTCCATTATCTTACTACGGGTGTTCGGTTGGCGTCGGGAGCTACTATGCTGGCAATTGAATGAAGAAGTAGACTACACTAAGATCTTCAGTTCTATAAAGGGTGATCCACACTCAATCTCCAGGATCACCCAACACTACATAGACATACAATAATGGATAATCTAGTGACATTCTTCAAATTTTTTTACTTATAGGCCTATCATACTTGCGGGAACATCAGATCGCTTCAAATTTTCCTAGGAACGAGGTTTTGAGTGGACATGCATGCAACACAGTTTAGGCCTACTCATACATTATGTTGAGGACAGCTGAAATAATAAATTAGGGCCTATTGCTAACTATAACTAACTATTACTACTTATTAATGACTAATAATAACTTTTCTATCTCTTATGTTTGGCGAGTAGGCTATTGGCCTACTTGTCAATGTCAATAGACCGTTTGTGTCAATTTTCACAATCATCCTTTGGTCGAGTTGAAACTGTGGTCGTTTAGACAGCCAACCTCAATTAGGCCTAATGCAATATAATGCAAATCCTAGAAGGTTGTTCAGCACCACACAAACGCCACGTCAGGTAGACCAGCTTATTCACCAGCGCTACACCAAATCAACAGTGACTAATCTAGACCAGTGTCGGGGGAAGTTCCACAGGATGAGCATTCCCCTCCTAGGGAAATTTGTTAATATAGTGGTATGTAAAATAATAGGATTCTCTTCTCCCACCTTTCGTTACCCCCCTCCCCGCCCCCCAGAAGAGTGGGGACTTGATTACGCACTGCCAAATCAAGTCTGTACTAGGCCTAACCAAACTATTTGTCCATTCCGATGCCAAGTCAATATCTGGAACGATCAAGCAGAGGAGGCATTAGATAAATAATTTTATTAATAAAATCCGGCTTTCTCGACACCATAGAATGGTGGACAATAACTCAAAATTGTCAAAACACGCATAGCGCCGTATTTTCTTCTGGCAGGTCACTTTGTTTTAAATTTAGAATGAATGGTGTTTCTACATCCATCGTCGGGTGTATCCTAAGATGCGACATCATCTTTTTACAACGCCGCATGCATGGATTTGAGCTGTCTTTGCAATCCAGGTGACTGCTATCGTGCTGCGCATCTTTACAAATACGGTAAATATCCTGAAGTTCCATAGCAATGCGTTTTATTCTGTGCAATGTCATATTTACAACAACTTTCTATGGTTTTAATCGTTGCATTTCGAACTCATTAACTTCCGTCAGATGTCATTAATGTGAGTTGTTCAACTAGGCGGTCCTACTCAGCGGGACCAGGGTGAAAGGGTACCGCGACAATTCGTTTACCGACATTTCGTCTACTACGTAGTATCGTACGTAGGCCTACTGTGCTACGTCGATATGCGATTAAAATATAAATGAAACTCGAAGTGGGATGAAAGATAAGAATCATAGCGACCACAGGAAGCTGGATGTACGATTAAAATCTAACGTAAACTGGAAGTGGGATGAAAATTATAACCATGAAGAGATACGCTTGAAATGTAAATAGAACTCGAAGTCGGATGAAATTTGATAAAACAACTACAATTGGAAGCTGGAAATACGATGAAAATCTAACTTAAACTCGAAGCGGGATTGAGGATGAAAATATAACTACGATTGGAGGCGGGATATGAGAGTAGGTGAATTGTCCGTAAACAAGTTGTCGTGACACCGGGTTAAAGTACCAGTTACCGTCACAAGCTAGATTTTTGAGCGTTTCACTAGGATTTAAAAACATAAGATCGTCTTTTAGAACTCTGAAATTTAGTGACAAGAAAAACTCGCCCGCATCTTCAGTTCGCCGATAAAAGTGTTTTTAAAACTGCACATTAAGACACTGAAAAATGTAATTTTATTCAAATTTTGTCAAATATTCAGTTATCGTAGAATATTTCAGTTACCGGCATGGGTGACGGATTTACTTATCGTCAGATCATAGCATGACGTTAGCCAATTTCCGTCTCGACATTTTGCCGACAGCGAGATATCGTCCGGACAAATTACATCAATCTCGTTTAATAATATAGGCTTAGTAGGCCTAGGCATAGGTCCTTAGAACTAGACACTTAGAGTTCTATGATGACCGTTGTTTGTTTGAAGGGTCACGGAGATGGGTAGGCTTGCAGTTTGTAGATCCTGGCATGAGCAAGTTTCGAAGAGGAAGCTTGTAATGTAGGTAAAGTAATGGTAATATGACAATCTCTACCCAGGTCTTCCAAAATTGTGCAGTGGCATGGGAATGGATTTTGAATTAACCTAAGTGAGTTAATTGTAAAGTAAGCCCCTATAGAAATTACAGCCTAGTTTATTCCCTAAATATCTGTCATTTTCAGTCAGTCATTTTGCAAGTTTAATATTTAGACCTACTTTCTATAGAAAGAATTAACGAAATGAAACAATAATTATTATTACTCAGACTAGGCCTACAAATTTTAGGTCTATTGCCCATATTCAATAGTCCTCTAGGATTCACAAAGTATTAGACATGTAGCCTATATGCATACCATTTATTTAAATAAACCAGGAAAACAGGAACATGGCATAATGTAAACCATTCGCGCTGTTATAGGCTAGCCAATAGTTATCTCAAAAGTAGAAGTCAACATCACCCAGGTGCATTCGGTTCTCAGTAATGAAGGCATGACAAACAGTCAAAAAAGCATGCAACCTTATAACTTCAGTGATCAATTCATGTCAACATAGTATTCAATCTAATATAGTGATGAAGTCATGACAAATTGTCAAGAACATGTTCAACCTTACCTAATGCAGCGATGAAGTCATGACAAACACAAATGTATGCAATCTATTTCAGTGATGAAGTCATGACGGTTAAACAAGCAATGAACCTAATTACAATGATGATTTCATGACAAACAGTCAAACGCGTATGACATCTCATTTCTGTATAATATGTGGTACTGGCCATTTCATTGATGACTTCTACCGACTAATGTTTTTATTAATATAACTCATTTGATTCACTGGCTGACTTTGGAAATAGTGTTCTTTTGTTTCTGAATTTTTATTGGATCCTTTTCACCAACAGTTACTGTTACAGTACTGTTTCTTTGCTTCTCAAGTTCTCAAAGCCTTTGTATCAGTTAAGTTTGGCAAGTCTGATGGTCAGTAGGCCTGTCTTTGAGAGATGTAGAATAATAAAATATAGGCCTAGTCAACACATTTGTTTAGATAATGTTCAAAACAGAAAAACAATAAATGTGCCAGACAGGCGTAAAACATTGATTACTATAATACACCTAGGCCTATACGTTATACTTTCTATTTGTTTTATTACATTTAAGCCAATGTGTAAGGTACTGCTGATAGACGTTCATAGTATAAGTGGAGGCTGCAGTCATTCTGGCAGAAATTGGGAGTTGTCATATTACTAGCACAATTCATCAGCATATTTGTGTAGGCCTATAGAAAGTTTAGGGAAGGCCTATAATAGCTCCATATGCTTAGAACTTCAAATCAAATCAAAATCAAATCAAAATTTATTGCAAACCCAAAAAGAACAATGCCATAATATGCATTCTGAACAATACAAAACAAATACCATGCAGGGTAGCAAAGGGAACCCCGAAGGGACGTGTGTCCCGAAAGGTAGGGATCACATCTTTCAAGAAATAAAAAAAAATAATTAATAAAGGAAAAACTTCACTAAAGTCTTAAATATCACTTTAACTAATGCGGTGTATAGAGTTCATTATGAGTTAGGAGTGTTGCACTTAAGGAGAGTAAAAAATTAAGTGAGTACGTAATCTCTTTTTAAAAAGGAATACATTATTGAATATGCGTATTTCGCTAGGAATTAGATTCCATAGCTGTACTCCCTGGGACTTGACTGTGTGGCAGCGAACATTGGAATGAACCCGGACAGAGCGAAAGGCAGAGGCATTCCTAGTGCTGTAAATGTGAATATCACAAGAATGCAGCAAACAGTTCGTAAACACTGGAGGAAGAAGTCCATGATCAAGTCGAAAGATGCTTTTCTTAGACATCTGTCGTCATCGCGACGATAGCCAGGAAGCCTGTAAGCGTCATTCATGTAGGCCCTAGCGATTTTCACTGACCCCTGCGAAGCCTATGTCTAAGAAAAGCATTTGGCAGGGGCGAAAATCGTCCCCTCTACGGAAGAAGTCTAGATCCGCCTCTGCCTTAGGCGAATTTGTTTCATGCAAACATGAACAAGACAGTAGGCTAATTAATGTCATCAATAGGTGTTTGAATGAATTCAGCCATTCTGACATCCTCAGTAGTTGGTTCATAGACAAGACAGTACATACATGTACTATCAAAGTGATTTCACGTTAGGGATGTCGCTAATTCGAACGACCAAATGACATACTTTGTCAATATAGGCCTATACTTCATATCTGTGAAATCGTGAAAAATGATAAATTTTAATTGTTTAAGCTGGAAATTTCATTTGTGTTTTCCTTTGTGTGGTAATCGTTACAGAAGACGTCATACCACACACTAGCTAATGCACATCGAAAAAAGTTGCACAGTGCAATGAAGCTGTTACTGAAATCAACTGATCTAGGTCTATTTCTATCAACAGCAGAGTTCTCTTTTAGCTTTCCACGATGTGTGACAATTTTGCTCAGCTTGCATGTCGCAATCTCATTGCAATTTCAGCAAACTACATGCACTTGCGATAGTACAGGTAACATTTTCACGCAATTCCTCAGAGAAGTTATCTGACAACGAAAAGTCTTGTTGAAGGCTGCACATCATAGGCTAACTTTCCAAGGACCAATGAAACAAACGTGGAAAGAAGTTTCGTCCTTAACTCGACATCGCAAGGTCTCATTGAAATATTGTCCGGAACAATTAGCCAGGTACAGGCTAAGCTTGTATATCATCTAGTTCAAGCAGGCTTGTCCAACATGCGGCCCGCGGCCCAGAATCCGGCCCGCCAAGTGTCTCTATCCGACCCGCGAGCATATTTCAAGTTTTCTAAAATTATGGCACATTTTCAAAATTTCACAAAATCAGTCTTACTGACTAACAGAATGACAAAACTCTGGAAGCTGCAAATTATTAGATGAGCGGTCTTAGCTAACGCTATATATACTGTAATTATAGGCCTACGCCCAATTTTGCCGCCGTAGGCGACCGACCGCCTACGCCTAGATCCGGCCTTCTTTGGCGAGAATGGCATAGCATCTAACAGCACGTGAAACCGAAGCAAACCACGGTCCACGGTGTATGTAACATACATGATTAAATATACGAGGCGCAGACAGAGAAATCATATTCTAAAGTTGTAGACCCAAAAGCAAGTTCAAACAGGGATAGACTAAATAATTTTTTAATGATTCGAAATTAAACACCTTTGGACTGAGTCTGGACGCAGGTGAACAGAATATTTAGGCTATGAACATAGTTTCAACATGTAAAAATTAGTCCGTTCAATGTAGTCTTTTAAGATTCATAGTATGGGTTGTAAAAACAATTCATAAATTGGGTTATCCAGCTGTCCCCTCCCCTCTGACACAATTTGGGGAAGTTTACTTCTCTGTGAAGCGAAAGATGGTGAACACCTGTTCGTCACTATCGTCCTCTCGAAGTATAGTAACCAACTCGTTCTTCGCGCAGTTGTAGTGTACTCTAGAGATGAACTCGAATTCGTACAGGTTCGAGGCTGGACAAACACAAATGAGGTGATTAAATTCAGAATCAAGCAACTGGATGCAGTGGAAATTCTCGGCAATAGCGATGCGTCCATGTGGATCTGCTTGGAACACCGCTTGTCCTGCGGCGATAACTGACCGGTGCTGGCGGACAGCCACTCCGTTCCTGTTAATCTCTGTGAGACGAGTTCTTAAGTCGTGGTCGTCCTTTGTTGAAACGAAGACAAGGTTTCCGTTTGACTTCGGAATGATTTTGTCAAGAATGAGATACGGGGCATTTAATTTGAGGGAATGTTCGAGATTACCCGTCTCGTCGTAGATTCCGACTTTGACATGCGCTTTAGCGTCATCTTTCCTCCAGAGTACGATGGATCCCTCAGCCGTGACACACATGCCACTTGGCTTCCAAAACCCATTGACTGACGGGAACATATTGAAATTGTCCTTAGTATCTTCTTTGTTGAAGCGAACGACCAAGGCGTCGTCACCTTTCTTAATGTTGAGTACATAGAGGCAGTTTGATACGCTGCAAGCTGCCATGCCCTTCGGTTCAATTCCTGGCAGCTGGATGACTTCTTTCACTGCTGCAAAATTGTTGCGGTCGTAAACATTGATGACATTTTCGTTTTCGTGTACATCTTTACCGAGCGTAAAAAGTTCCTCCTTAAAAGTCATCGATTCGGTGACGAAGGGAAGAGCCATAGACTGGTGCAGAATTTCCAGTAGAATTACCTTCTCCGCTGAAAAAATACAATTCCTTACCAAATTACGCTCGAGTCGATGGGGCGAACATCTTAGCGCAGAATCACCAAATCATAGTCTACACGCATAGGCTGCTATCTACTGTGCTTTTGAACTATTCGAATAGCCCTTAGGTCCACTGCATTGCTGGCCAAACAAATAAGCTTATTATTACTAACTCCTCGAGTCGTCTTCTTAACTAAAAAATAAATTATGATTATTTTAACATTCTATTTTTTAAAAATGCATGGGTGAACACCATTGAGTATAATTGGAGTTTTAAAATAAATGGTTGGGCATTATTAAGATTATTCTCTACTCGAAAATTTCCATGATAGGACTAGTAGGCCTACATGTAGGTAGCCTAAACACTCAGTCAGCGAACATCAGGAATACGTAGTGGCGTTTTGGCTCTGCGTCGGCACTGTTGTAGGCAGCGAAATTGACTATAGTAATAAACTCAAAGACACGTTGTAGAAATTTCCGCGGAAATAAATGACAATAAGGTTGTCTGTCTGTTTGGTGAACTGACCTATTTCATCTAGAGCTTCATGTACTTTAGTTCGAAAGAATCTGTTGGCAAGGATGCTCTTCCATTGATGACAGATGCTCATCAGTCTCTTCATCACAAGATCAGACTTCTCACGCCATACGACTTTGGCCAGGCTCATGTCCAGCACCTCTGAGATCACAGTATTGAGAAGTATCTGGTCGAGGAGTTCAACCGGTAGATCTTGCAACTGCGGATAAAATAAAAACACACAGACTATCTTATTCATTCATGATTTCGCAGAGTAGGCCTGCTCAGTAACTTTCCAAAATGTCGCCCTCCTTCACTGCTGACCGTAATTTAGTTGTCTTTGTAGAGATCAAACCAAGTGGAATCGGTCTACATAATTAGGCATATCGTCAGCGACGCAACCAGGAATTTTTATTTAGGGGGCTTAAGCCGTGAACATGGCCCCTAACAACTAGGGGTCTGAGGGAGCATCGTAAGCTCCAAGCGGGTCGGGGCGGAGCCCCAGAAACCAGCGAAATTTTGATAATTTGACGCCAAATGGAATACATTTTTGGCTCCTGTTTACCTCCAATTCTTCTGTGCTTATTTTGACTCTCCAACTATAACTGGTGTTAAGCACGACCACAAATGTTTTCGATGTTGTAATCTCCCCCAGCGGGGTCTGGGGCGTAGCCCCATAAGCCAGCGAAATTTTGATAATTTGAAGCCTAATGGAGTACATTTGGGTTAGTATTTACTTATAATGTCTCTATGCTGATTTCGACTCTTCAACTACAACTGGGGTTTAAAACGCACCCCCCCATGTTTTCGGCTAGTCCTGCATCCCCATAAGTGATATACATGTATTGACTCAGCGGGGTCCGAGGCGGAGCCCCAGGTGTCAGCAAAATTGGGTGGTTTGATGCTAAATGGAGAACATTCTGGACTTCTGTTTTCTTCCAATATTTATATGCTGAATTTGACTCTCCAACTATAACTGGAATTTAAAGCGCTCCCAAATGTTTTCCGCTAATGATGCACATATCCATGACCCAACGGGGTATGGGGCAGAGCCCCTGAAGTCAACGACATTTTGGTAATTTGATGTCAAAATGAGTACATTCTGGGCGTTTCTAGATACTTCCAATTTTTTAATGCTGATTTTGATCTTCCAAGTTGCCAACTATAACTGGAGTTAGAAACGCCCCCAAATGTTTCCAAGCTCACTTCGATAAAGACTAGGCCTACTATTACTTATTTTTTAGCCTTGAGCATGCAAGGGCTTAAGCTCCAAGCCCAACGCTAGTTACGTGCCTGCCTATTGTTGCTGACATAACTTAAATTTTAATCGCATATTAAGCCTGTAAGCACTTTCTTTGTTAATAAACAATTTATTTGTAATCAACATTATTCGAAATGCGTATCTCTTTACAAATGTTGACCAGATTATTTCAATGTCGCCTTGCTCAGTGACAAAACTCAGGTAACACATATCTTTCTATTAATACTACTAGAAGCTATAGTCAATGGGGATAGGCCTACTTGGGTTCAGGCCAAAGACAAGTGTGTGGATATTGAGAAAGTCCTTCACTCAGAATTGCTCGGCCGGCGTGTAAACTCCGACACACCTCCAGGCTGTAGTCAAGACTGCCTCTGAGTAGTTACTGACTTGAAGGGGCGGAGTAGAAATGTGTGAATAGGATAATGAACTGTACATAAGATAAACAAATATATTTGATGGAAACGACTGAGTTCCAGTCCATAGTGTAGCTGTAAAACATAAAGGCTCCAAAGCGTGAATTCAACAAGACTATGAAATTTGTTACTTCATGGTAGAACGTGTTGGACCTGTTGGTCTATTCAAAAATTAAACAGTCACTGGACCTGCATTGTAGTTCGATGTTGCTTACCCTTGTGTCGCTCAGTGGGGCTAACTTGGCGATCTTCTCACTGCTGTCATTGTGTGACGCTGTAAAAGAGAACATTTTCAATTATTCAAATGTGAAACGAAATACAAATATAATTATTATTACCCACAAAAGCAAATAGGCCTACGATAGGTGTCTACATTGTCTGTAGGTGGTTAGAGTAGGCCCTATTCGATGTCACTCTGGCTCTCGGTTCAGGAAAGGCCCCTTCAGGTCGTCTCATGCCTCATTCGCTACGATGCGTTGAGCTCTAATTGGATCTCTGCAAGAGGCGGCGTGCTCTCTTGAACCGTCGGCACATGTTTCCGACAGATTCGTCTTCTCTAGAGGGTATCTGCATTAAGGATTTTCCATTTGCGGCTGATAAATCGGCCATAGCTGCCTTCGTTGTCTCTCAGGTGGCTCGCTGCAACACCCTGCTCGACGGTCTTCAATCCGAATACTTAATTCGGCAGCTAGACTCATCTGCAATCGTCTGAGATCTGACCGCATCTTCTGCGGGATCTGCACTGGCTTCCGGTGACTGTTCGAGTCTGCCTATTTGTCTACAAGGCACTCTATGCATGATGCTGCGTCTGTTAGGCCAATCGTCGCAGCCACTGCGAACAGATTCATTCTTTTGACGTCTGACTTCGATTGCGTTGCGTTGCGTGACGTAAGGTGTGGAGGACGTGGATCGGGTTTGGTGATAGGGCGACATTATCCTCCGCTGGTCCAAGACACTGGAACAATCTCCCTCCCCAAGTTGTCAGATAGTCTGACTCAGTGTAGTCGTTCATTACTAGTCTCAAGACCTATTTGCTCACTAAGGCGTACGTCCTGCAACTTAGAGAGAGGTTAGGATTGGGAGGCGCCTTTATAGTCGTATAGTGGATTCGCTATGTTATGGCGTCATTAAAGTTTTCGTTATTATTAACTATTATTAGGCCTGATTATTGTTACCGCGTTGTAAAAGGATGTATAAAACGAATAGGCCGTCTTAGAAGAAGTCTGATTCCTTGAAATCTAGTCCCTGAAAGATCGTTCCTTATAAATCGTCTGTTGCAAGATCTTCTTGGCGGTCCTATAACAACCGTTTTGTTCTCTGTAAAACGAATAATTAGAAATCTTTCCAGCAGGTTAAATACTTCCTCGTATCAACTTACTGTCTCGATCGCTAGTCGTCTTATCTCCAGCATCGGACGATGGCCGTTTCGTCGACATGATGCAATGGTCGGACGACAAAACTTTTGAAAGAAAAGAGAAATAACAGATTCTTCTCTACAGACTTGAACCAACTTCAATCCGCCAATCGATCGATTGCTAGTAGGGGCCTATCATACGCTGTAGGACAAACTGACTACCGATCAATTCGTATCACAGCAGATCGCTAAATTTTTACAGACCGGTCCTCAGGATATGAAATTTCTAAATAATCATCAGAATATGATGACGTCTCTAAGCAATTATGACGTCACAGAAAGAAGGCATTTGACAAAGAATGTAAACGAGTTTGCAAAATCACACGGCATGATCTCCCTAGGCTAAGAATAGGTATAACGTAGGGGCCTAATCCACATTTAGGCCTATGGTTTTCAGAAATTTATGAAGCTCCTTTATACAAAGACGGTTAATTATAAGGAGAGGTTTGAATGGCTAGGCTGTTGCTAGCTGCTGTTGAATCTATGGTGCCAACTTAATTGGCACCTGAATAATGTCATGGAAACGAATAATATGTCCAGTAAGCTAGGTTTTCGTTTGATAGCCTTCTCAAACAGCGGACATTTTCAAAAGGCACTCTTTAAACTGAAAGATTAAGACTACTGACTATAAGGTGATGGTCTCTATCAATAATAAAGTAGCCTAGTATCGAGCGTTTCCAAATATTAGGTCTACTCTTTGGATACGTTTTCGATATTGGACCTACTTTTATATAGGCTTAGGACCCACCACATTAGGCCTGACACTTGGCCTATAGTTATGAGCGTACACAGTTTGCTATCATGCTTCAGACATCTCGCTTTGATCGTTTCCTTTACAATGAGTCCAAAGAAAATTTAGAACGTTTGATCTATAGGCTATACTCTATAGGGACACACAATCCTAAGCTTCCACATGCTTGCAAAGTCAATGCAAACAGCGCCTGACATAGTCCTGACTGGTAGGGCATTGGCCGAAGGAAAAAGATGCCCGTAAGGAAGGAGACATTATTGAGTAAAGACAATAATATTGCACTGTCGCTTTTATTATCAAAATCAGTAAGGTTAATATTTAGTCTACTTACTGTATATAGAAAACAGTTGTTCCAAACCATAGCCTATACCTAGGCCTATAGTCTAGTTATATTGAATTCACGTGACATCTGTCGCTTTTCTTAGCTTTTTTCCGCTATCTCAGTTTCACCTTGTTCAGAATGGACGATTTTGACACCGAGTTTTACTGCGAAACTTCCAGAACACGGTACGATCGGACTATGATCACCGATATTTACAACCGCTTGAGGCGCTTCGTCTTGTTGACTCCGACACACCTACGGGCTGTAATCGGGACCGCCTTTGAGTAGTAAATGTACTTGAAGGGACGCGGTATACATGTATCAATATGTTAGTAAAATTTACTAACATATTGCTATACCGTCCTTTCAAGTACATTTACTTTATTTTTGTTATTTAATAACAAAAATAAAGTATAAGTCTTATGCCTAATTAGGCTGCCTTCTCATAGTAGGCGCACTGAGTGGATTTCTGGAAGAGCGCAATATAAGTTTTCGAAATAAATGAAGTAATAAATTTTGTAGGCTATGTACATGTACTGTACCGTGTAATAACACCGATGTTGTGGTCTTGTGAAGAGAGTTCACCAGAATGGTGGACTTCTTGGCCCGTTACTGACATATTTTACGAGAGCTTTCAAAATGAATGAAGATGAGGCATTGTTCAAATTATTTCGTTCTTCAAGCAAACTTGTTTCACGAACGAATGAGGAAGAAAATAGTTAACGAGACTATTAGGCAGTTGAATGAACTCAGACATGATGGCATTCTTGCTAATTAGTTTGCTGAGATCAATCAATCAATCAGCTCAAATTTATATAGCGCTCCTTCAAGATATCTACTCAGAAGCGCTCCGTAGGGGAGAGAGGGGTAAATGCCCCTAAAAGTGTTTTGATAATTGACAACGTGAATAACATCACTTGAAGCAAAGAAATACATCTTTCTTGCACTTCACACGATGTTTCAATATGTCGTTCGTAAATGCAAATTTATGTGAAATAAAAGGAACGAATGAATCGGATTTCCAGAATGCTTTTACCCAAAAATTACTTTAAGAAAAAATTGGCTTCAGAACTTCTCTCTGGTTACTCTAAAGCTTGCTATCATTTTCTTAGAAGACGTAATTTCCAAGCAAGGTACCTGAGAACGAGATGTCTGGTCGACTGTCATCATCCAAAATCAGACGTTATGATTGAATTTAAGAAACTTCAGAGATATATTCCTTTTGAGAGAAATTATGCAATATCTTCGACCACAGTAGAATACTCGATGAATCTCCGGCCATGTTGACTGCATCTCAGCTTCTAATCGCAGTTTGAAAACAGTTCTTCGTGTTCAGGTCTCGTTGCGAATGCTGATATGACAAGTAATTAAGCAATTGAATATTTATTCTTTGTGAATTTTCACCTCTCCGGAAATCACAACCTTCCACTGTTCAAAAATAAGACCTACGCACAGGGGACCTACACACATACATGTAGGCCTACATCTGAATTTAGGCCCCTACACAAAAATTATTAATAAACTGCTTACACTTTAGAGTCTACTGAAGAGCTCAACACTAACGATCGCAATCCGAACCAGACCACAGTTTCAAAACAGGTCTACGGTGCAATTTCAATATCTGTTTTGACAGAAAGATTCGTGGATAATTTTATTCCAAATTTTAAAAGTAGAAACAGGTCTAAATATAGGCCTAAAAAATAATATTTACGGCTAACTCCTGGTCTATAGGCCTGCTAGGACAAAAATGTCGGATTGTACCGTATTCAATTCTCGATATGCAGGCTAGCGGTAGGCCAATATACCGCTTTTAAGGAATTCTTACTCATTGACAACTCAGTCATGAGAAACCACCGAGAACTCACACACCTGTATATTATGTCGGCAAAGGCAGGTATCATAGTCAAAATTGCGCTGGAAAAATGATCCGAGCGCAGCCCGGATACAAACTCTTGTCATTAATAAACTTAAGTTGATTGAGTTACGAGAAAAATAGCCTCTAGCCTTAACCATTGAGTAGCTGAAGACATCTCAAGCAACGATTGTAAACACGTTAGATTGAAC
>JAQFXW010002216.1:0-13425 GCA_034693945.1 Dendrobaena attemsi
GTTTCATTCTTTTGGATTTCATTTTAATTTATTATTAATTTTAAATGGGTTAGCGTTGAAATTAGGGTTAGATTTACAGAATGAATTAGGGTTAGGGTTATGGCTAAGGGGGGGGGGCCGGGCCCCTCTGGATCCGCCACTGGTGACCTTATTATTTTTTTTAATCAATACTCGCATTTTCTTCTGAAAACCCTGATAGCCTGAGGCACCTGCCAACTATATTTATTTTTATTCTATTGATTTATTAATTTATTTTCAAATCCATTTGCTACTCAGAGGCGGTCCCGATCACAGCCCGCAGGTGCGTCGGAATCAACACGCCGAAGCGCCTCAAGCAATATTATTGTTAGTGAATGACTTGCTCAAGGTCCTTACGCGGCGGGTGGGATTCGAACCTTCGGTTGCAAGGCGGAGACCTTAACCACTACACTACCACGCCCCACAATAGTAGTTGATGACCTTTTTATAGTCATGAAACTTATTCCTATTTTCTATTAAAAATCGTCGATTTTAGTGTACAGGCAGCTTTCAGTGATCTTTTACCTAAACTTGTTACAGCTTCCGCTTTATACTACAGATAACTCAATTTTCCCCTCCACGCTTTTTTGGACGAAAACATTAATCGGGGGTGGGGGGAACTACCCAGAGATGCCTAGATTAAGCACTGGCGCGTAATTCCATCAGAATAGGCCTCTAGGAGCACGCTAAATGTCTAACACAGATCAATGTAATTTCATGGTAAAATGCTCATCATTAAGAAAAAACGTTGATGTGTTTGGATGACTTGTTTCTTTTTGCTGAGGTCGATAATGACAGCATTAATATTGTTGTGTCCAGACATGGTACAAACCGGATCGCATGTCTCTTCGCTAAAGTGTTTTATTAAAACCATCATCGCGTGGGCGTTTACACAATGACTATTGTAAGATTCGCTTAATTTCCTAAGAGAAATGTCGACTTAAGACGACAGGACATTCATGTAAATTGAATGGAAAGCTACCTTTACATCGTAGGAACTAGTGTTAAGCCTGGATTTATTCTAGGTTGAACTCGACAAAGACTACTCCAGGGAGGGGAGAGTAGGACAACTTAAAGACTCACTTTGATGGAGGAACTTTCGAACTCGCTGCAGCGAAAACTCTCGGAGGAGACCAATGATAACCTAGGCCTACATAATAAAAATGAACTTGAGAACAGAGAACTAACATCAAGCATCGAACCGACCATTTAGGAAAGTGAAAATGGTTTAAGCTTCGTTTCTTTCGTTGGCGAGCGCACACAAGAGACACAAGCAAGAGTTCAATATTGTGTTCAAGAGCGTGAAAACTTGCTAGAGTCTCAACTTGTATAGACATACGGTTTGGTAGTCTTCAATTATTAATCATGCTAATGGACAGTAATTAATTTAGGAATCAACAAGAACAAGCGTCAAGGTGATACAGGTCGGTGAGAGTTTGTGTTTGATGATATGGAGTATAGACCCAACATCAACGTGGATTAGTATACAACATCATCGTCCAGCGATCGCTATTCGAACGGTTGATTGCGCTCTGCGAAGAAGCGTCATCTGAACTCTTGTATTGGCAAGTCGAGCGCCCATTTGGTGACCATAATGAAAGACTACCGTCCAGAGACAGAAGAACGAAGTGTAAACTCACAAATAGCGACTGGTCAAATACATCGATAATGTTCGATTCTTCAAGAGGCCAAGAGCCAGCAGTTGCTGAGGAAATGGGGAGGCTGAAAGTCAAATGAGGAAGGAAGACGTTTCAGAGATCACCTTTCCGTGATACCACAATTTTTATTATACAGTAGACTGTAGGTCGGGAAGCGGATGGATTAAGAATTTTGACCTCTGTCAAGGAGACAGAGGTCAAACTGGTTTCGATTGAGGAGGAGATCACAATTGGAACTGAATCAGAAGAGGTAAGGACCATGCATCGACTTATTAAGATCGGGATAAAGGATGAATTAAGAAGGAAGAATACTTGATTTAGATATGCAGAACGTGTGTGTACACTAAATGTTGGGTATAGCTTCCGGTATACATGTACAATTGTACATAGAATGGCTGGCTGTAAAGAGACTTCTGGGAGTGCTTTGAAGCATAGGCCTGCACGTGTAGGCCTGTAAAACGGGTTTCTGCACGAATTGGCGACAAGCTGTTCATCTTGATTGATGTAATATGCCCAGAAGCGAATCTTTCATAGAAGAGTTCCTACACAATGCACTGATTGCATGCACTCCACAACAGTGATCTCATCCGCTATAATAATATTATCATCTTATAATATTATTGTCTTAACGGACCAAGTAAAATAGTATTCCCAAGAAGTTTAAATAATCTCGACATTTATAACTCGTCAAATTCCAAAAAATAATACTACCCAACTATCAAAACACTTGACTCTAGAGGCTGCTCTCACCTTTGAATTAATCTTGAGTTGAATTTAATGATTAAACCCGAAGAATTAACCCTGGCCATAAAGCCTAGAGCATTGCATGCTGAATTCAATAAATAATTAAATCACCTATTCCTACATGAGTTGTTAATGATATACTTATGCCTATGTAATGCGACTGTACAGTTGCTCAACTAAATATTATTTTGGAAGTTTTCTTTTAACTTCTTTCTTCTTTTCTTCCCCCCGTCAGGCGTTTGCCGACGACGAGGCCGCAGCATGGAGTTTCACGTTGAGGTTCTTGGCCTTCTTGCTGGGTACCGACATGGTAAGGTGGACTTATTTATCGGCCTCTTTCGCTCTTAGGTCTCCTTCAAACCTGCCTCCTACGTTAGGTAGCTAGAACTTTCATGGTTCCTGGTGAGCCTTAGGTGGTTCATTGGCCAAGGTCTTCTGCAGCGCTTATGGCCTAGCACCAACAAGCTACTTGTCTGTTCACCCTCCCACCACGATGAGGTGCAGGTAGACCTTAACTTAAGCTCAGGTGATTCTGGAATGCGCGACATGCTTGACGTCTTAAGAGTCATCGGCTCCATTGAGAGAAGACTCTCTTGTCGCGTTGTAGGCGAGAGCTATAAAGAGCTTTCTCGATTGCTGGACTTTCACCCTCTATCTGTGTGCTCTTTTCTAGCATAATGTGACATGATAATATATGTATATAATATGCCTATGCATATGTATATAATATGCCTAAAACCGAATATATTCTTAATCTACCAGAGATCTACAGACATCTCCAATCTCTCGGTCAGGGCTTTTTTTTAGCGAGCAGTTGTACACAAATGTACAATTGTAAATGCATTTTGTGCAGTTGTAAAAGCTGTTTTATGAAGTTGGAAAATAGTAAAAGAAAGGGCAAAATTGTACTCCAATACTCCATTTGGCATCAAATTATCAAAACAAATTTGTCTTCTAGGGCTCCCCTAGACCCCGCTGGCTTCGTGGGAAACCTTTGAGAAATTGTGACCCCAGTTATACTATGAAAGCCAAAATCAACATTGGCAAATTTTAAGTAAAATAAGAGCCAAGAATTTACTCCATTTATCTTATAATTGACAAAATATCGATGGCTTCTGGGGCTCCGCTCCACACGACGCTTCCCAGACCCTTTAATCGTTAGGGACTGGGATTGTGCAGTTGTAAAAAATTCCTTTAAAAAGCCATGCTTTTGGTTCTAATCCGTGTAATATAATAGACCATCTAACTAATAGAATAAGCAACTTGATGGTATCTAATTTAGTGGTATATACCGTGATGCATTCTATTTTGTTTCCACAATAATGCTCAAGGCATCATGCTTAATTTAATTGATTTAATGCCAGTACCCATCAATCTATCTATTACTTACTTACTTACTTCATTCATTCATTCATTCATTGACCGTTTCAGGTGTAACAACTGACCAGTGATCAATATCGCTTGCCATTAATAAGACCTAATCGAAATTTATAGCCACAGATTGCACTGAATTCAACATGTAAGCTTACAAAATAATTATAGTATCGTTGTCGTGAGAAGCCCTAGTTGTGTAGTTGCTCAAAAGAAGAACAACAGGAATATTCCAGACTATATGGAATAGAAGAAGTAGGCATAATGCTTACAAGTGAGAACTAATTAAAATTTTAATTCTATTCTCATCATTCTTACAAGCTTAGGCCTACGAAAAGAACGGTTGATATAAGTTCGTCATGCAGCCTAAGTAGCCTATCCACTATCCAGGGATGAATTGAGAGCTGTTTTGGGTGAGAGTGAATGCATTAATTCTTTATTGCGGATTTGACATCAATGACATGAATGAGCTGGTCTCCCTTACTTGGCTTTTATGGGCGCTGAGCAATTTTTGAGGATTTACATTACATTACATTAGGCCTACATTATGCGCTCCAACCCACAGTCAAATGTACGCTGGCTACAATTAACGTTCGGGTAAAGTAGGGAAATTTCCATTTAGAATGTTCTATCGAGTCACGATAATTGAGAGGATAATAAATCTTTAATAAGTGACAGCAAGGCAGACATTAGCTACTTGGCATTCGTGGTAGGCCTAGATCAAATGCGACTAGGCCTGAAGCCCGTCTCAAAAGTGAAGAGATCAATAAAGAACTGACTTTCAGTTTTATAACGCTGTGATACACAGTCGAAACAGAATTCGAAGAGCCAAGCATAAGTAGTTTTGAAGAGAACACTGAGGGCGCATTAAACTGGCGAAGAAACTAAAGGGAGAGAATTTAACGAGGCAACCGTTTGGCCTGCATGCGATCCATCGTCGTTTGTACACGAAGCTGCTGCTAACCGTGCTCAAGTGCTTAGTAAACGAACCGCGTGTTAGCGATTAGTCAGCATCACACTCCGAGAGAGAAAAGTGATTCACTGCAACCGTATACAGCATCTCAGAGAGTTGATACGTTCGAGCGATAAGGAAAGTAAGGACAAGAACGAAAGTTGAAAGTTTGAACTCTACCGCTTTTCTGCTATTCACAAAAAGGCTAACGAAGAAGAAGATGGCTTCGGAAACGACAAAAACAACAAGCGTGACGGTAAAGAGAGTAAGCGAATTGGACGACGGAACGAGGTATCGACCGAACATCCAGGCCCGTAACATCATCATCCAACGGTCCTCGGCGAATTTCGGAGCCCCTGCCGTAAGCCACCAGGTGAGCAAGAGAGATACCTACTCGCGCTACAACCCCACCGCTATGCAACCAAATGCCTACGCTTCCCTGTCGAGCACCGGGGTCTCTGCGGTCAAGGATTCGAGAGAGAGGGAGAAGAAGGACATGCAGGACCTGAACGAGCGACTGGCCAACTACATCGAGAAGGTTCGCTTCCTCGAGGCCCAGAACCGGAAGTTGGCCGAAGAGCTGCTCAAGTTGAAGTCCACGTGGGGCAAGGAGACTTCGCGGATCAAGGACATGTATCAGGGAGAGCTGGACGAGGCGAGGAGACTGTTGGATGAGGCCGTGAGGGAGAAGTCGCGATTGGAGATCAGACTGGCCTCCGTGGAGGAGATCATGGAGGAACTGCGACAGAGGTAAGTTCAGATGAAAGTGTTCCAAACTATGACACTTTCAATTCTACGTAACTTAGCAAACGACAGTGTGGACATTTCGAATAATGTTGAACGAGACTTCATTGAGTTTCGGATGAAATATGATCACGTTGCACATCTATTTTAAAACAAGTGCGATTATGGCTTGCCAAAGGCTTGTCCAACTGCTGATCAGATCTCTTATCTCAACGAGACAGCATTCGACTGTGGGCCATATGAGATATTCGTTGAGTTCACCTACGCATGTCGATAACTTGAAGGCCACAATATGTATACACTTAGTCTTCTAGGCCGACATGTAAATCTATCACGACAGATCAGCAGATTCAATAACAATACCATATTTATCACGACCGACGTATTACATATTATACAATCACTTACACAATAATACCTACAACCACCTACACACGAACCTAAGCACACACACACACACACATTTGCACACATTGTGTTACACTAAGCACACACACGCACAAGTATGCCGGGACATCATTGTCTAGAGGAAATTTTCAAATTAGGGCAGCCATTTTGTATCTTTTGTTGCTGGCTGGAAGCCAGTGAAGTTTATTCCGCTACGAGCATGATTGTCTTCACTTGTTAATTTCTGATTGCAATCTTAATTTATATAGCGCCGCCTGCGATACTTTATATGAGAACTCTGTCAGTCAAGGGGATCGCTATCACCCATTGATGATGATTCGGCTTCGATGTATCGATCGATGACTCGATGGACAGTTCTATCAATGGATTCATTCATTGAGCTGAGATTGATTGACATCTGTCATCGAACGATAACAGTTCTTGTCGCTGAGAGAGTGGTCGTGCACTCGTAACTCCTCATCTATACATCCACCAATTCCCACTATCCACTATAGGGTCTGATATTCTCTGAATTGCGAAAAACGAACACTATATGAATTAGGCGCGGTAGTGTAGTGGTTAAGGTCGCCGCCTTGAAACCGAAGGGTTGCAGGTTCGAATCCCACCCGCCGCTTATGGACATTGAGCAAGTTCTTCACTCACAATTGCTCATTGCGCTTCGGCGTGTAAGCTCCGACACACCTCCGGGATGTAGTCGGAACCGCCTCTGAGTAGTAGGAGACTTGAAGAGGCGGTATAGAAATGTGTAAATAAATAAATAAATAAATAAATATTGTAATAGTTATAATAATGTGGGGCAGCAGGTGAGAGCCGACGAGTGTCACGTCTTCCGCGGTCCTTTCCCCCACTTTACTGCAACGCAGCAATAACCTCCGACCAAGACCGCATTACTTTGCACTGCCAGCGAAAGACGACCGAAATTTTGTTCCTTGAACACTCTTATAACATTTTGTAATGTAGGCCCGAAATGGAAATACAACGATTTATATAGCACCGTTAACTGGTAGCTGGATACTTCTAGGGTGCTTTAATTGCACGTTTAAGTCTACTGTCATTGCACACAGTAACGCTCAGAGTTGCCTGCCAAGTACAATTTTAACTGTGTTTTAAACGCGTGTAGAGTTTTCTCTTCCTGCATGCAAGCAGGAAGACTTCTCCAGGAGCTAGCCATCTGCAAGACGAAAGGCCCGTTGTCTCGTCTTAGATTTTGTCCCTGGGACGAATACATTCATTCATTCATTCTGGACATTTATATAGCGCCTCTTCAAGAAACTACTCAGAGGCGCAAGTACGTCGGTGGAGACGTACGGACTGCAGTTGCAATCGGTCCAGCTAATTTTCTATTTTGGTCATCATCATAATAATAATAATTAATAATAATCATCATCATCATCTCAGTTACTGAGGCCCGCCATTTGGTAGCGATGTGTACGAATAAATGATCTCCATTGTCTTCGGTCATGCGTCAAGTCAATTGCTCTTCTCAGTGTTAGTCCAAGTGATGTCTGCCTACGCCATCTCTATGATCTCCTAGGCCTACGTTGTCTACCCAGAACCTTGCGTGTATTAGCCTAAGTGGAATTCTGTCAAAATTAATTACATTCTCTCAACGTGTCCGAACCATCGCAGTCTTTGTTGAACGCATTGCATTTATTACCTCTTCCTGTAGAAATTGTGGCCTCTCATCCTCTGTGTTGTTTATGATCAACTCTTCAAGAATGTTGTGGTCATTTTGTGTGTCGACATTTAGTAGCTGTTCGAAATGTTCCTTCCATCTTTTCTGTTTGCTTGCATCGTCTGCTAGTATCTTTACATTGTGTGTCTTTGACTCTTTGATTGAGGCTATTAAGGGTCAATTCAGAGTCAATTATGGGCCAATATCAAACCCGTCCACTAGTCTTTATGTAGGCTTATACGACTCCGTCAAGATTGACTATTCTAAGTTTGGCTCCCATTCACTGTACCCATATGCGGTGTATCGTCTAGTCTTTATACTAAACGAATAGCCTATAAATAGAAGCAAATACTTTAACGCTGCACTATATAGTTATAATTAGGCCTTTTGTAGATTTTCTGTGAAGCGCCCTTGTGGCAGCATGGCTGTGTTACGGCGCCATACAATTGGCGTCATATAATTATTGTTGTTGTTATGGCCTATCATTGACCCTTAGCAGCACCAGTTGTAACTCTAGTCATTACACCCTTAAACCTTCTCTTGAACATGCATACAACTCTAGTCCCCACCCTCAAACCCATCCTACGGTTTCTCTTCTTTTGTGCATTATACCTCATTTAGCTAAGATTGCAATTCAAGATGATATTATAATTGCTGGTGATGTGATGTAGGCCTATAATACCTATACCTGTAGTCAGTCTAGTGATTCTGTGCAGATTATCCTCGTGTTTCTTTTACTTGTTTCTTGCTTGCTCTGTTAGACTGCCCCCTTTTCATTGTGTATTGATCCCATCTTGCGGAATGTTCTGCTTCTCTGCTTGCTCCCAGAATGCCCCTTTACTAGTAAACTTTTAACCCCTTCTTGGACTTCCTATTTGTAGCCTACGCATCTCCCTCGCCTGTTCGTTTTTACCGAGTTAAAATTGGCTGGAGAAATGCATAGCGGAAAATCGGCCTATTATTCCTTGAGTTCTTGTTCTCGCCTTATACTCAGTGTTAATCCCGATTAACGAGTTGTGACCTGGAATTCACAAGTTTATCAGACACTGACAATGCTATCGGTTAAGCAAGAATAATTGACAGAATCTCTGTGGCGACTGTTTGGCGCGACCGCGGATAGAGACCCGCGTTCATTGGACCCGACCTAACGTAGGCTTAAGTGTGTCATTTTTCATCGCAATTGTCAACTTACTTGGCAAATTTGTGGAGGATATGTGAATGACAGGTGAGAGATACGAGGCCTATTTTGGATCTTGAAGAGAATTCGTGATACGACTGACACTAACGGTATTCGTCGACCCAGGCTAGCCCAAGAAGTGGGGTAGCCGCGTAGATACGAACTCCAAGTCGTAGGCTGTATAGTGTGTAGTGATGGAGCTATTCTAGAGATTGTTGTTAGCACACACTTGCAGAAGAGATCAGCATATATACTGACTTGAGGACGCTCGTAGGCGGACGGTAGTAGTCACTGGCTATTTAAAGAGGTGAACATTTGGTTTAAGGTCCACCTTCGCTGGTTCATTCGACTCCTCTTCTCGAGACCTTGGCCTACGGTCCACGTCTGAGATATCTATCAGACCCCCATTATTCGGAGAGAGAGCGGCTGGCGACTGATTGATTCAGACAGTTGGCACCTTTCAAAGACTGGAAGGCAAGAGAGACAAAATCAAAGAGTCTGACACTGTTTCCCAGTTATACACACGGTATACAGAACGATGGCTTCTGAAGCGACGAAGACGGTCGTAACGACGGAGAAGAAGGTAACGGCCGTTCATACCGAGTCGCATGATGTTTCGAGGTATCGACCGAACATCCAGGCCCGCAACATCATCATCCAGCGATCCGGATCGCACTTCGGAGGACCTGCGTCCAGCCAGCAGGTGAGCAAGAGAGATAACTACTCGCGCTACAGCTCCACCGGAATGCAGCCCAACTCCTATGTGTCCATGTCAAGCACCGGTGTGACGGCCGTCAAGGATTCGAGAGAGAGGGAGAAGAAGGACATGCAGGACCTCAACACGAGACTGGCCAACTACATCGAGAAGGTTCGCTTCTACGAGGCCCAGAACCGGAAGTTGGCCGATGAACTGGAAAAGCTGAAGTCGATGTGGGGCAAGGAGACGCTGAAGATCAAGGCCATGTTCCAGGCGGAGCTGGACGAGGCGAGGAGACTGTTGGACGAAGCCGTGAAAGAGAAGTCACGAATGGAGATCAGAGTGGCCTCAATTGAAGAGATCATGGAGGAACTGCGACAGAGGTAGGTTGCGAGGAAGCAGGTATTAAGTGACTCTAATCTACTCTTAACCATGTCGCTGGCCTTGTATAGGTTCAACGTAATGCAGCATGATGTGTATTGTGATGCTACAGTATTGCAATTCATTGATGGATATAAGCGAATCTTGGTTGGGCGTTATGGGGTGGCAATAAGTATTATGGTCTTATAGTGTCCGTCAGATTGAACATAGCTCGTCTCGTGCTGGCTCTTTCTGCCGAGCTTTGAATCGATTTTGTTTATTTACTGCCTGTTTCTGTCTGCCTATCTTCCTCTGTCTGTTTCTGTGTCCTTCTCTTGCCTACATCCTTTCCTATGCTATCCTCTTAATCTTAATTGTATTTTTCTGTATTTCCATCTCTTAGCTTATCCGTCTTTGTTTACCTGTCCTTGAGTCTCTCTCAGTACTTCCGACCCTCTTAGTGATCTTCGCTTCTTCGTCGTTTCTCAATTTCTAAATCTTACTCTACCACCGTGTATCGTCAACTCAGTGTCCCTCTGCCACCCTCTAAATATCCTTGCATATCGCTCCGTGTGCCGTAATTACCCGTCACAGACCCCGATAAGGGAAGCGTGATAAGGGGACCGATCGCTTATCAGTCACACGAAGCCACCTGCCTCCTACAGAAGCCGCAACCATCAAAGTCCTTCTTTCCTTGAAGATCCGAGCAAACGGCGGTGGGTCCAAAGTTTAATAAGCGTGACAATCCTCACCTGCCCCCCATCTCCATCGATACGGTGGGCGTTTTTAATCTTGATTTACCTGAAGACTATGTCGAGCTGTTTCCGTTGACTGCACACGGATCGCGATCTCTCTCCTCGCTTTTGCTTGCGTACCCGCTCGTGCAATAATGATGTCAAATTTGAGTCTAAAATCCGACGAAAAGTCCAGGAAGGTAGACTCGCACTTGGACGCCTCTGACCACCACCATCACCACCACCATGACGAAGGCAGCGAAGGGTCGATGTACCGACCGTCGATGCACGTTCGCAGTGTGATCATCCAGCGATCAGTACATTCTGGGTCGGCGACACACGGTGGCACGAGCACGAACAGGCAGATCGCCCACAGGGAAACGGCGGCCAGGTACAATGTGGGAGGGATGGATCCGGGCATGTACGTCGCCCTGTCGAACACCGGGGTCACGGCCGTGAAGGATTCGAGGGTTAAGGAGAAGAAGGACATGCAGGACCTCAACGAGCGACTGGCTAACTTCATCGAGAAGGTTCGATTCCTCGAAGCCCAGAACCGGAAGTTGGCCGACGAGCTGCTCAAGCTGAAGGCCAAATGGGGAAAGGAGACATCTCAGATCAAGGCCATGTTCCAGGCGGAACTCGCTGAGGCGAGGAGGTTGATGGACGAGGCCATGAGAGAGAAGTCGCGTTCGGAGGTCAAACGGGCCACGATGGAAGAGGTCACGGAGGAACTGCGTCACAGGTAAGAACCCCGAAGGACAACGACATACTGGGTGTTGCTGAGAAGGATTTGTTTACTCTGATGGACACGTCAGTTACGTTCGGAGGGGAGGGGCTGGAAATAGTTGGGGATTGTTGGTTAAGTTAAAAAGAAGTTAGCCTATTCCTAGGCTAAAGGGTTAAATAATTGTAATTGTGCTCGAAGAACAACGGTATTTTAAAGTGTATCCAACACATTTGCATAGACTAGAGATGCAATGGGTTGGGAATCTAGACATTATTTCTCAACAACTCGCTATTTATAGGCCTACGCAATATTGCGAAGCATGAAAATTGGACAGCAACCCCATGGACGAGCCTTTGTCTTGCAAGCCACTGGGTCCACTTTCCTAACCGCTGATCCCATCGCATGCCTCAAAAGACCCGATTGCTGACCTCATTAGATAGACTCTATAATAGACCTTTGAGATCAGTAACGTGTTGATGGCAATGCGCCGTGTCGCTTATCTAAAGAGCTGATAAATCATTATCGATTTTGCCGGTGGTACGAACGGTAGCTTGGCAACAGTGTCTATTGTACGGAGAGCGGACGCTTTATGGCAAACTAGTGTGCAGACAATATTACCGACTGAGCACCACCAAACTCCTGTGTAAGATTAACGCTTTCAAGCATGCAGCTGATAGTATTTGTATAGTCTATTGATGTCATTTTATTTGACGCTACAACCAAACATAGGCCTATACAGGCGCTCGCTTACTAGTCTACACATTGTAGACACCAATGACGAAATCAAGACCAGTCAGTGAGTAAAAGGTTTCAAGGAAGATATAAGAAAGGTCTTTTCGGAGGTATAACTCCACTCAAACCAACACCAGACCCTGTAACCAAACCAAACTATTTAATTTTGGCGAAGAGAACTTTAAATAAACCTGGAAAATGTCTAAATTAACAAATCTTTGTTTAGTGATTTCTACAATTAAAGTATACAATTAGGCCTACTATAAATAGTGTTCAATGTACATAATTGTAATTATATTAATGAACGTGTCCAACATGTCAATGAACAGGTTTATACAATATGTATACATGCGTATAATACTATAATAGGCTAATTTATATGCAATTAGAGCCTGCCTGTGAACATTGATGTTTGCAATGTAACATCTTCACAATGCTTATGGCTTAATGCAAATGTCGGCCTACGTCAATGTCTCTACTTGTAAATATTGTTCCCTATTACCTGAGCTTTTATCGCATCGCCTGCGCTGAGCAGTTAGTCATTGTGATGATTCATTTGGACTTTGATCTATCGATTGGTCCATTATATTGATCGATCGTTAAATCAATGGATTCATTCATCGCTCCGATCAACTGACACCTGTCAGTAATCGATAACTTTCAAGAGCGATCGTACAATCGATAGCCACCGTCGACTGAAATAATATCTTGTGTGTAGGCCTATATCATACGTTCTTATAATGGGTCTACATAAATTATATTAGCTTAGTGTCCGGTTGAAACGTGTTCTTGAGCAAAGCAACATACATCCAGACCCTAGTAATTATTAATTCATACATTATGCAGCATACTAGTTATTCCATTATTCCATTTATTATGTGTTATTTGTTTCAGTATTTTTGGTACCTGCATGGTACACTAGTTGTTCCATTATGCTTCTGCTGCTAGTCTTTGCCTTTGACCTTATCCATTAACCCTACGCTATATAGCCTAATCTCTCAAATAATATTTAAACATCCTGCTACCGTTATTTCAAACTATAGAGCCAGCTGTGATCCAATACTAGCACTCGACTTTACCGTCAAACCTTCTCTTTTCATCCTTTTATTGATTGTACCCCATCTGACTTTAATTATGACCCTAACCACAAACTCTGATTCCAAATCTGAGTTAGCTGTAGCCAAAACAGCGTCCAGAATCATAAGTCTAACAAATGCTGGTTTAAATTTATTTTAAGTCACCTTGCCTTACAAAATTTAATGTCTACCTGATATAAGTCACATGCGTCTAAGTGAGAACTGCACAATAGCCTAAATGTGTAGTCTTTGGAGCTAAATCCAGGTTTCAAATCTGGGTTTCAAATCCGGGTTTCAAATTAATGAGCACCTTCTTTAATTAGACAATAATCACTGTGCGAAGTAACTGAAC
>JAQFXW010002217.1:0-13424 GCA_034693945.1 Dendrobaena attemsi
CTCCCGTAGACCAACAAACGATACACAGACCGCGAATTACTGTCCGCCCCCTTCCGACCCTCCCTCACGAATTCATTCCATTTTACTTTTCGCTAGATACAAGGTGGGCCAAAATAAAATGATACCCCTACGATTTATTTTAAAAACTTCCGCCAAAAGTTGAAATTTTCAAATGAAATTTTACAGGCTGAATGGCAATTCACATTTATGCATATCTGCCAAATTTCACCAAAATATTTCAAACAGAACAAAAGTTATTCAACTAATGGTGACGTCACCCACTGTTTTTTGATGGTTTACAAACCTTTAACAGGTTTTTGCTAATATTTCCACCAAAACTAAAAACAACCCTTTTTCTGGTAGCACTTGTTGCGTTACACTTTTTTGAATTACGAGAATACACTAGATGGACTCGTTAAACATGATGTAACTTCCGTTGTATTTGAAATAGTTTGATAAACTTTGGTCATTACATGTTGTTAGGACTTGGCCAGCTTTGGGGGCTAAGAGCTAGTCAAACTGGTCCGGTCCTAACAGTCTGCCGATACGTTTCGGTGATCGCGACGGGATGGTCTCCAGAGATAGACACGTGTGAGCTTAGGCCTACACGAGTCTATAAAGGGACGGTAGTCCGTAGGCGAAGGGGATTGCCGTTTTGTCTTTTGTTTGCGCAAGAACGAATCTACAGTTCGTGTATTTCTGGTCCTACGTGACTTTATACTTCTCGTGGATGGCAATCTTCGTTTGGGTACATTCTGGAAGCAAATTTTCTTCTCGATTCCGACGTAGAAGTTCTTGTCGTTGGTTTTCCGTGAAATAGTCAACGAGACCACGCTTTTTCTTGTTGTAGATCAGTAAGATTCTGTATCGTTCTTTACTTATTTTCATGTATTGTGTAATTAGGCTTGTTTTATTTGTCTTGAATTATAACTTTTAACTTCATTGCAGAATTGACTTAAGAGTCTTTTGTGCCACTTAGGTAGACCTTTTAGAGCGTAGAATCATGGAATATAACCTAGACTATTTAAAATAGAGCCTTGAACCTTTAGGGACCTAGTCCTATGTAAATTTGCAAAAACTGAATATCGTTGTACAATTTGTTTTTAGAAATGGCAGCAACTTTTGCTTGCTCAATCAATGTCGAGAATCTTGTTCTGACACATTTCAGTCAGCGATACAAGATGACTTCAGATGATCCAGAGGTAAGTCATTCATGAGCAGTTTCTTAATGCAAATGTGCCAAATTTAAAATATTCAAAACAGCTCATCAACTTGGTTTTCGTTGAGATTACACCACACACTGGACTATACAACTCTGGATTTAAATGCATTCGGTGTGAAGACAATATGGAGAAAAACAACTTTCTATAAAGTGCTGGATCAAATGCAGTCCGGAGAAGACAAGCCAAATTTTGTATTGAGATTAAGGATAAATGACATCACAGTGGTAGTGGAACACCGCCACACTAATGGGACATAAATCACATAATGTCAGAGGGAATTAATACCGGTAATTACTTGCCTACTACTATATGCTTTTTAGAAATTAACAATTTCTTATCACCAAAGGAAAACATTCTTTTCAATCTTATAGACTTTCGGTCGAAAGTAGGAATATTTAAATAAAATGAAAGGCAATTCATATTTACGTATAACTACCAAATTCCACCAAAATGTTTCAAACAGAACAAACGTTATTCAACTTTTAGTGACGTCACGCACTGTTATTTGATGGTTCAAAAATGTTAAACAGTTTTTTGCTAACATTTCCGGCACAAATAAATATTATGTAATGAAATTTCCCAGGCTCAAAGGCAACTAATATTTACATAGTGACCAAATTTTATTGAAATATTTTAAACGCAACAAAAGTTACAGCACCTTTTTGGAGAATATTTGTTGCGCTGCACTTTTTAAATCGGCAGAATTTAGTAGGTGGGCTCACTAAAAGTGTTGCAACTTTTGTTGTGCTTGAGATATTTTGATAAAATTTGGCTTCTAGATGTATATGTGAATTACCTTTAAGAGTGTAGAATTTCATTAAAATATATTTAATGTTGGTGGAAATATTAGCAAAAACTGCTAAATGTCATCAAAAATCAGTGGGTGACGTCACTAAAAGTTGAGTGACTTCTGATTTCTTTCAGATATTTTAATGAAATTTTGCAGTTGTATTTAAGTATAAGTTGCCTTTCCGACCTGTAAAATTTTATTTTAAAATGTCCACTTTTGTTGGAGATATTAGCAAAAAACTTTGATGGCCATTCAATTAGCAAAAAAACTGTTATACATTTTTGAACCATTAAAAAAGCAATGGGTGACGTCACTTCAAGTTGAATAAAATAATTTGGTAGGTATACGTAATTTTACGTATAAATGAATTGCATTTAAAACTAAAATTTTATTTGAGAATTTTCACTTTTGACGAAAATATTGGCAAGAAACGTACGGGGGTCATTTTTTTTTGCTCGCCCTGTATATATAATTGTATTGCATAAATAGGAAGAGGTATTAGTGGTAGCAGGGCATGTGCTCTTAAGGACCCATAGGAATAAAGTTTCAGTCTGCGATATAGGTTGCATAAACTAGTTTCCATTTACATTATCAACAACTGCAAGATCATCTTTTTCTGTGCATTAAATCAAACACTTATAATTTTCAGAATTGCATTGCACTGTTGAGAGAGCAGGCATTGAAGAAATTCAACTGCTGCAGTCAAGCAAAGAAACTGATAATGGCAGAAGACTTCATGGTTATTACAATCAAGAAGCAACAGGAAAACACAAACATTTCGGTCACATATTCTTCAGGGCATATTATGACAACATCAGCAGTCACCACAAGTTCTTCAAACATTGACATAAATCGCATTTCAACAATAGTGCATCACAATTCTTGAGTTCTTGAAGAACAATTTTGGTGTACGATAAACAGTTCGTTGACTAAAAACATGATTAACATAAAAACAACTTTTATTTTCGTTTCCTCTTATGCAGACGAATTCAGCGCAGTTGTGCATTTGCTTACCAGCTCGAGTGACGTTGACTGAAGGTGTCTAAAAAAAATTTATATGGCATCATCAAAGCATAAATTAGGCTAATAAAATAAGGAAATATTCTAACAGAATATGTTTCAAATTGAAATCCAAAAACAGATTCCTGTCCTAGGCAAACAGCACACTGAGCACAGTTCTTTAACTTGATTTCATTGTTTAATTTGGACAGAAGAAATTGGAGTAATTACCGAAGTGGTGAATCTTCAGGCACGTCGTCTGGTAGGATGTAGTTGTTAACCTCAGAAGCTAGTATTTCCAGACATGATGATTTCAGTTCTTTGTGTTTGGAAGAATCTGGATTAAATAACATTCATGTGATCATACTGTGTTTCACAATGACCAAATTTACTTGTTTGTTACATATACACAATGTATTTGCATTGCCTTCTAGGCATCCAAGTGCGATTGCAAACTTTGAAGAAGTCTACGTTTCAATAGATTATGATTCCGTTACAATTTCACCTGACCATCAACTAATGCCTTTTACGCTTATACAGTCACATAAATTTGAGTGTTAATCCTAAAACTGTATTTGCCTAAACATTTGCACAAGGAGAGTTGCATATAATGCATAACGTGTATCTAACAGGAATTCTGCTGTAACATTATTCCCAAACATGTGCACTGATTGTGCAGAAAATAACCTTAAAGGGTGCCCGACAGTGTGGGACTTAGTCCACCTGTACTGTATTCTGATAATTTAAAAATTGTAACGCAATAATAGTTTCAAAAAAGTACTGCAACTATTGCGTTTGAAATATTTTGATAAAATTTGGTCTTCATATTTCAATATAAATTACCTTTAAGCCTGTGAAATTTCATTTAAACAGTTTACTTTTGGAGGAAATATTGGCCAAAGCTGTTAAAAATGAGAAATATGGCAAAATGCAACTCAGAATTTCATCACAAATTAGATTCATGAATGCATGTGTTTGTTCTTAATCTTTTAATATTCACTCTATAATATCTATGTCAGTTGACCCATTAATAAATAATAAGTAGATGTCATTCATTTCATCTCTGATGCCATAAAGAAAACAGGTGAGTGAGGATCGATAATGTGGGTCACCCATGGCCAAATTTCCGGGAGCTGATTTGTGACACATGGGCTTCAAAACCCGTCACACGCCGGTTTCTTGAGTCGTATTCTACAATAAATCAGCTTCAAAATGCTTTTTATTGAATGAAAATATCTTTATTCTAACTGAAGTTATAATCATAGAAACACAACAATTGAGAAAATCGAATACAAAGTTTGAACATTTTTGTCATGAAAGTCCTTGCTGGTTGAATTTGCTGAGGTGAAACAGTTAAATGGAGCCATCCAATAGCGTATTGAAGCTATATTTAGAAAGATGAGACATCACACTATATGAAATAGTTCAGTCGGTGAATGAAACAAAAACGTTCCTGACAGATTTATACCTTGAAAACGTGCTGATTTAGTCGTTTTTTTAATGCAAATTTTGACACCACAGTTCTAAAATGTAATTTTTCCACTGCTAAACATTGGAATTTAACATATTCAATTGTAGATTTCGAAAGTAGACATATTTTCTATTTAAAATATGCCATAAAACAAAATTTTATATTTTTGATCCCTATTGCCTATAATAGCTTGTAGCTCATTAACTAGAAACCGATAGGTTTGAGCCATGCCGTCACATTTTTCAAGCCAGTGCAACCCTGATTATAATATTATTGAGACTTAATATAACAAAGCTCTCTAAATGCTTTGTAAAGTGCTGTGCATATGACATCAAGTGTTGACTCTGTATTAATAGATTGAAATAGATGATGTGAAGTTGGGGACAATGTGCTACATGTTTTGTAACATACCTGTATGAGAGACAACTATGTACAACAGATAGATGCAACTTGTCAGGTCTTCAACGGATTTAGTAGTCTCTGTTTGGTAGAATCTTTCCAGCTGGGAAAGGAAGAAACTACAAATACATACACGTTGTTTCAAAACAAACTGCATGTTATGATGCACACATGGCTTGATGTTTTACCGTCAGTACTCTCTACATACCAGGAGTGTATTACATCTAAGAGAAAGATGTGAAGATACTTCATATTCAGAAACCAACAAACAGACTTTGTGTGAAGTTTGGTACAAAAGATTTTCCAACAAACAGGTGCCGTTCTTAACACCAAAATATTTTATTTTGAAGCTTGGTGGTTTAGAAACAAATTTAACAATTAGCGTGGAATTAATTAATAAAATTGGAATACAAGTAAAGAACAAATTGTACAAACTGAGTCAATGGAACTGCTGTGAATACAGTCCGCAACAAGACACTTGAAAATGGTGGCAGTCCTTTCAATGATGATTGTGGCTCAAATGTTGCATCCTTAAGATAAAACAAACAAGCATGATTATAAAGTAGAAAAGTTAATTCTACACGTTTATAGAACACTACCTCAACACGTCTAGTCAGTGGTATTACCAGCTCATTGCTGAAGTATACCGGTAATTGATGCATGCGAAAACTTAAAGCTGCCATTTATAATGAGGAGTCCGCATGGCTTTGCACTGCCAGCAAAAGTTTCTTCATTCCTCGAACACTCTTCCAACAACTAAAAAATCCAACCACTGATCTCTATGTAAATGACTCAGTAAAAATTGACTAATCCTATGTTGGTCCCCATTTATTGTAATTTTAATTCCCTGCAATCCTTGCAGCCCAAATACCTAAGTGAACTTTTTGTTTTTCTTAAACACGTTCAACCTGGGCAATCCTCCTCTTGTCTCGCAACCTTAGGTTCTCCAATCGAGCGATATCCCACTTCGCACCCCGCCTCTGGAATGAGCTGCGAGAAAACATATTCCACAAATTTTCTTATCATCTGTCATCAACGCAAACCATTCACTATCTGACTATCATCTGCCTCAGTCTCCTCTGTCTATCCCCCCTCATGATTTTCATTCTAAACTGAAGTCTCATCTCTTCAAACACTTATATTCCGAAGCCTCTTATCCTCCGCTGCCTACCCACCATCCCAGACGACATCCACCTTAACAGCTGCTCTGGCCTCCTGGAATTCAAGAACTTGCCTCTGGACAACCATTCTGATTCGACACAGAGCTCTGGAATTGGCTGGAGCTCTGCGCTTGGCATTCGAGTAGTGCTCTAAAATTTTGAGGTTACAATTGCCCAGATGCAGTGCGTCGCCACTCGCCTGGCCTTAATATTTAACAAATACAGTATAAATTTGCTAAATCACGATCTTAACATTTCTAAAGTGCCACTGTAAAGCCTAGCACTGTGCACCAGCTTATTCATGAGCACTGCATAAAGTTATATGGGTAGTCAGACGAAAGACGTAAGTCCGTGATGATTCGAGTTCGATTTCCAGAAAGCCAAAGGGGCAGAGCAGCTGTAAGGCAAGTGTCATCTCAAAAACGAAATAAAACAACTTTTCCTCAGGCTTTGGCACAAAAATGAAAATCAGAAGAAACAAATAAAAACTTGCTTTTGTAACAAGATTTCTTAATTCTTGAGAGATATTTGTGACGATAGACTGCATGACATTCTTCACATCATCCTTTTCATGGAGTCGACCGGCACTTTCAAAGTAGGCCAAGAAGACTTCTTCCAAAATATTGGTCACTTCTATTATAATCTAAAGCAAAGATAATATAAAGAAAAAACATATTCCTGATATCCTTTTCAGCTATATACTAACACCATTATCACCTTCCTACTATCATAAAAATATAGGCCTATTATTCATTCATTCATTTAGGAAATTTATATAGCACACCTTCAAGGAACCTACTCAGAGGCGCTCCCAGCTCAGCCACAGTTAAATAAATAAGATTTAAGCGACTTGCAAAATGTAGATAAGTTGCTCCAAGGGAGCATATCTACAGGGAGTCCATTCCAGATCGAAGGACCCACCACAGAGAAATCCCTACTATGCCTGTGCCTGAGTGCAGAACGGGAAAAGGGTACAATGAACAAACCCCTGGTCGAAGAATGAAGGGTTTGGCGGCCCTCCACTTGAGAGACTGGACAGCAAAGGTCACGCAGGTAAGAAGGAGCGCTACCAACAAGGCATTCCCAGACAAGCGCAGCGACCCTATACGAGATACACTGCGGGACAGGAAGCTAGTGCAATACATCCCGCATGTATGCTGAGACGGGAGCATTTTTGGGATGTGCCCAACCAGATGAGCCGCGGTGCGGAGGACCCTTTTCATAATAATGTCATCACTTTTCAGCCTTTGTATACTTTTATGATCACTTTTTTCAACAAAAGCATTTACTTGTAAATATCATCGTCACCATCTACACAGTGTCATCATCATAGCCATCACAGTCAACAACTCTGTAACGATCATAATTTTCATGCTTATTGTTAAGCTGGTAATACCTTATTTGCTTCTTGCTTGTTGTGTTCTGTAAAACTCAGGCATGTGTTCATGATCTCTTTGAGAATGGTGGGCACAACATTGCCATGGTGACCAACCCCTTCATCGGCTGCTTCAAATGTAGGCATCATCTGATAGAGTAATTGCACAGTCGATGGCAGGAATGTCATTCCAACATCTAAATATTTCACACCCAACAGAACATAGAGCAAACCAATCACCGTTATATTACCCTGAAAAGTACAACTTTATCAAACTTCATTGACAAGTGGAAAAAAAATTCATGTACACTTATGACAGAGAAAGGAAACCAAGTAGAAACCAAAACGTGTACTGATGATTATCCCTAGTATCAGCAGGGCCTACTAAATAGGTAGCGCTTGGAAAGCCTTGAGACCAGTAACATGCAAAATGAGAATCATACAGTTCAATGTTGAAGAAATATAACAATAATCGTTGAAAGACCAATAATCATCGAAACAAAAGCTCTGAGATAATGCAGACTGTCCTAGTTGTTAGAAGAAATAACCAAGCTAAAATGAACCATTGTCGTGATAGGAATGAGTGATTATCATCTGCTCACCTAGCTGCAAAAGACAGATAAGGAACTCTCCGACGCAGGAAGCCAGTTCGCAATCACCGATACCAACACGAAACATGTTTGTTCCAACAGCCAATAAGCTCTGCACAATTAAGCGATCAGTAACAGTCAACAGAAAATTAAGGACACATGAGATAAACACAAACAATTGATAACAGTCAGGTTTTGGTGAGCAAGTTACAACAGTGGTATAATAGAAGTTATAACTTACAACTATAATTACAAACAGAGCAAGAAAAAGGCTTAGTTTTGGTTTACCATCGTTTTATGCCTTACACAATAGACACGACAGAAGTTATGAATGATAAGATAACAGACACACACTTCTAGTGTGCATCTCGATCTCTCTATCACAACAGTCCTTAATTATAACGCAAAATAAATACTATTTCACTTTAATAACTTTACAAAGCACATGGTAAGTAAAATTGTGACATTAAAATAACATTTTCTGCTCAAGATACTAAATCATTATCAGAAAATGACATGTACAACATTGTTCAAGTTCATTGATTAAACAGTACTATAAAATGTACTAAGTTATCGTTGGAATAACTAACAGTAACAGGCAAAAATAATTCTACCTCAATTACGGATTTGGCGAATTCTGTCCTTGGGGTTAATCTAAACGTTACTGATAGACCTCGGGTGACAACGGATTCAGAGGAGCTGCCCTCAGAAAATGTCTGCGACAACGGCATTGTCTGTGAAAGCGGCTCCATGTCCATTGGATCACAAATCAGGGTGCAATCACCAGGTCTGATGAGCCTACGCCCTCGTTTTCCCTGGTCCTGGCTGCTAAGCTTCTCCTTCTTGATTGACTCAATAAGATGATGATTCGCCCAGTCCATCATATCCTCCATTTCACGCATAAGATGGTTTGTTTTCTCTTCCTGTGTCAAGAAAACAACCCCACCGATGATTATAAACCAGACACATAAACAGAGAATAGGAAGACAGAGAAAGACAGCAAACATGAAGACACCAGACCAGGAGATATTTGATAATCATCAAATCATTGCTACACAGGTCAGGAGCGAAACTTTCATCATTAAAAGTTCCTAATCTCATCATATCTGCCAAGAAAGATGTCTGCTATCATGTTACTTAAAGAAGGACATGTACATTACCATGAAATTTTTTTATTTATAAACATCGATGACTTCCAGAAAATTGTGAAGATCTTTGTTGACATCCATTCCTTTTCCATAACCATCAGTTAGCCTACCTTGTCTTTTTCAGCCCAAAATTAAGAATAAGAAAATGCTACAAATCTTTTTCAAATGTGTGGCTAACATAATGAAGCAAGTAACCAATTTCCAAATTATGGCAGTCTTTTTCTTGAATATAGACCAGGTCCAAGAGCCATGAAAAGCCTTAAAGAGGTTATTAATTGTGTAAGCCTAAATTCCACATTGTCACTATTGAAATGACCAATATCCATTTACATTTATTTATCCATTTACCATTTATTTATCCATTTACCATTTATTTATTTATCCATTTTACTTTATTGATGTTTTCTAACGAAATATTAAACTATGACAATCCGTATAGTTACTTTAAACAAAGTACTAGGGAGAATAACCAACCGCCGCACAAAGAAGCACTGCTAAGCGAAGGCGTCTCTGAAAAGCTTTAACAAGAACGTCGTCTGTCAATGGTTCCTCAAGAGCAACATTCCCAGTAAGTCTTGCTTCAATGAAATCCTTAATTCATAACAACAAATGAAGAAAAAAAAATCTGAATCACTGCAATGCAAAAACAAAATGTTAAGAACATTTATCTTGTAGCGATCACAAGTTTACACAGAAATGTGAATCTGAGGCGGGGTGTGAGAGATGCTAGGCAGAGATGCATCTAGAATTCTAGATATCCAAGTGCTTTGTACGCTAGGAAGAAATAACGAATTCTGAACCACTTTTTGATGAGAAGAAGTGAATTTGAGCTGCAAAGATCTGTGCAGTAGCAACTACCACTGTTCTGTCAGTGCCAGATCCACCACACTTCACATTCCTACACTACAAGTAGAACTGCTGAGTAATTCAGTGATAACAATTCTATAAACATCCCCTCACTGACTCCTGATCTTGGATAGATTACAATTAAATACCTAAATGACATAAATTTGCAAACCTGAGCTTTCTGGAGACAGTCAATCATATGCCAGAGATTGGATCGACAGTTTTCCAGGAGAGCAGTTCGGCAAGCTGTCTGATGCATCAGAAATTCAAGGAGACGGAGCGCCATCTGGGGATTGGAAGGTGCAGGTTCAGCAAAGCGCACCATGGGACCATTATTCTGAGTCAAAGAAATGCACTTATGAGAAGCAAAGCAGATTGCATATGCAAACTCAAGAACACTACAGAACCTCAAAATAGTAGTATATCTCATTAATAATAAATCTTCATTTAGTAACATTCAAACTGATACACCACAGTATGATTGCAAATGAATGAATGATTACAGGTTAGAACTTAACTGATGGCATCCGTGCAAGGTGCCCTCCATTCATTCTACATCTCAATTTACAACTCTCTCAGAACAAAAAAATTAATGGTGTTTTTGTGGAAATAGATGTTAAAAAACGTGGAAGATGTGCAGGACAATATTTTTAACTATTTTTTTATACAATTCTATTTCACCATTTTGCACTTAACTGCAGCACGCTTGGATACACCGTGGCTAAAACCTGTAGCCACCATTGATTTTGTTTTAATATTTTTTTTATACAAGCTTGTCATTTTTCAAATTTCTGACTTTATTTGAGTTTTGTCTGTTTGGATAGTGATACAAGTGTATTTCTGTGCTTCCCAATTTGGAGAAACATTTTCGTCTAAATTTAAAAAAATATTTTTAAAGCTAATATTTAAAATAAATTATGCTACAAAATTACGTGAGTCATCCAAAAACGGTGACTCGTTCGGGTTACCGGAAACACAGCATAATTTTTTGGGCCTCACCTAGCAAATCAAGGCTGAGTTGATCTGCAGGGCTTGTCTGAAGCAAACTTGGATTGTAAGCTCTACAGTCTACAGTACACCAGTGTGTAATCCATTACTTTTACCTTCTCATCGTTTAGTATTGAGCATCAGAAGCTTAAAAATTGTACACTTAGCCTACCAGCATTGCATCAGATCCAAGTATTTGAAAAAGAGACCAAAAATGTACTTGGTACAACAAGATATTCAACGAAACTTGTTGGCCATCAACTGAAATAGCAATGTGATTACTTGTTTTTTGCTGCCTGGGTCTGGTATGAGACATGGCTGCAGCCAATCATGGATGAGATCCAGGACTTCATTTCCCCTCTTCCACCGACACATCATCTCCAGCAGACAGTCAAATTCACTTGTGTCTGCACTTGTCTTGAGGGCTTTCAGTTTTGACAACATGCTGCGACTGATTGACAACAACAACAACATGTTGTTGCTCAGACACTTGCTGTACATGTTGGCAACTATCATTAAACAGCAGAAATTCATCACAAGTGAAAGCAGTGCATAGAAAACTAGAAGAATCATTATAGTCACATCCAAGCACATACAGTATCATTGTTCACGATCTCTGATCCAGGCTTACATGAGAGCAATGTGCATGTAATGTGGAGTGATGACAGGTGCACATAGTGTCACTCCAAACAATCACATTGTTCCTTCTCTTCTGACAGCTGCAGACGGCATGCACTGGCCATAGATCCCAAAGCAACTCACGAAGGCGCTCCTACTTATGCAATCACGCAAGTCGAGGCTGCAACTTATGTAGGTAGTCTGCACAAGTTGCAGTATATCGTTTGATCATGAAATTAGTTTAGAAGAAACATAAATCCCATGATTCAGGACTAACATTTACTCAAAACTAATAAACATAAAGGTGATCTATAGGTCAAATCTTGAAACAATGCGATACAACATTTGAACCCAGTGAGAGTAAAAAAAGAGAGTAATGTAACAGTAAAATACTGCAATGCACACCTGATTGCACGAACTTCACTCGGTGGTATGAAGCTAGCGAGGATATACAGAGGACCAGTCACTTTAGGACTCTACGAAACAGTTTCATCAACCATATAAAATAACAGATGATCTATGCAGTATAGGCATCACTTCAATATTAGGGTATCAATAAAACGGTTCTGCTGATGTTTGGGCTGTCTGGATTTATTCGCCCCCAGAATGTTTACCCTCCAATTGATAACATCAATACAATTCACTGTGTATGGGATCTCTTAATAGTTCTGAGTGACCATTAATTACAAATAAATACAGAAGGATTAAATCTTTCATGTACTGGGAAAACTGTTAGGGATTAATAGCATGCCTTCTGCTAATTATATTTTAATTCTAAACACTCTGTGAATCGAAATTAGCAAAAATGAGAACATTTCTCTCATCTCAAGTAAAAGTCGTGTTCTCAAATGCACCATATCAGACTTTGTTACATTGCTACAATATAAGTAATTATAAGAGGCTTGGATATATTCAATCTGTTAAGGGGACCAGAAACCAATTTAACTTTATGCAAAAGTAATCCAGCACATTTAATACATACTTACATCAAACGTGCGAAAGAAAAGTGGAAGGAAAGTGGCAACTTTGATTTGAAAGCAACGTCTTGCTTGGTCTAAATCAGTCTAAGAAAAAAATAAATTACAGAATAGAACAGTTTTTTATAATAGGGTTAGTATCATAAGAGCAACACATCAAAAACACCTACAAATTGGAGAGTAATTGCAGATTCAAAAGAGCGACCAATTGATTAATGATGTATTCTGCAAAGCCCATAACCTTCCATACACAGATATATGGTTTGAAGGATTGACACAAGAGATTCAAAACTGTACCGGAATTTTATAACGTGACACCTGGACGTGTTTCGTGGATAGAAGGGTACCACCACACAGATCAAAGAGGTTGATTTCAGGAAATAATCCAGTAAAGAAAAAGCAAAACTAGAGAAAAGAGGAGTACAGTTACTGTTGGAGGAGACATGGTACTGTCCTCTCAAGTAATATCCTTGTGAGATTGTCCACAACATGCACTCGATCTCATGTGATACATAGATTGAGAGAAGTTCGAATCAATCGCAGCGGACATTAATAACATTTTGGTATCTAAATAGGGAAAATAGGGAGATCACACACACCTTGTTACCTTTTGCTGTGGATTCGTAGAATCCTAGCGACCGTCACAATGAAGCGTCTCCATTTCCTTCTATCTGAAGTAGCGTCCCTGAGTTCTGTCAAATTCATTCCAGTTATTTCATGTATCTCATCCATCCAATTTTTGCTTGGTCATCCTTGTTTTCTCCTTCACTCTCCACAAGCCAACATCATTTCCTTTTCTAATCCATCTGATCTCATAACATGTCCAAAGAACCTCAGCTTT
>JAQFXW010002218.1:0-13422 GCA_034693945.1 Dendrobaena attemsi
CGGCGCGTAAACTCCGACACACCTCCGGGCTGTAGTCGGGACCGCTTCTGAGTAGTAGGAGACTTGAAGGGGCGGTACAGATATGTGTGAATAAATAAATAAATGTTACCGGTACATTGCCTGTGCATTGTGCATAGGTCTACGCTGCATTACTAAGAGGCTTAGCCCAAAGTGACGGTTTACTCCTTCTGGCTTCAGATTGATTTCATTCATTCATTCATTCGAGAATTTATACAGCACCTCTTCAAGTGGGACTACTCAGAGGTGCTCCCGACTCCAGCACGGTCAAAAAGAACAGTCTCTAGCTGACTATAGAACAAACCAAAGTGAGTTCTAGGGAGCAGCCGTAACTCAGAAGGAAGGTAGTTCCACAACAGAGAAGGCACGGCTTTGCATGGTGACAGTTCGAGCAAAAGGGACAGAGAGTAACCCCCTCTGTGCAACTGGTTTTGAGGCGAACAACGGTGTGTACTGTATACGTTACAATCGGGCGGAGCAGTGGCTGGATTTACCAGGTCGTAGAAACAGCTGTGAACAGAAATCGAACTATCGGCAACATATTGACCCCTCAACAGGTCAACAAACAGTACCTGGCAGGTCAGGTGTGAAAAGCATGCAGGGCGACGCGTTCTACAAAATAGCGAGGTGAAGGCGTGAAAATATCCTAGGCCTACATAATTATAATAGTAAATTTTTTTACTATTATCATTATGTAGACCTAGGCCTATATATCCTAGGCCTACATAATTATAATTATGTAGGCCTAGGATATTTTTAAAATATTTACTATTATTATATAGGTCTAGGATATTTTTACAAATTTTACTATTATAATTATGTAGGCCTTGGATATTTAAAAAAAATTTACTATAATAATTATATAGGTCTAGGATATTTTTTAAAATGTTACTATTATAATTATGTAGGCCTAGGATATTTAAAAAAATTACTATTATAATTATGTAAGATATCAGAGCTGTAGTCGGGAGCGCCTGTGGGCAGTTTTTACTACAAGAAACCTCTTATCCTTAAACACAATACAACGAAATAACTCGGGGATGATGGCGAGCAGAAATCTCGACCACATTTCAGTCTACCCTTCGATTTACAATCAATCATAAGAGTCCGGTCCCCCTCCCATTTGGCCCTAATCGCCCTATAACTCCAGAAGAAAAGGCGGTCTTATACAAAGAGACCGGACCAGTGGGGCAGCTAGGGTCTTTTGCGCCCGGGAACAATCCCGAAATTTGCACCCCCAATCCTCCAAAAAAACTGATTACCTTCTTTTTTTAGTCATCGCCTTTATTTTCGAAATTGTGCGCCCCTTTTCTACGCAAAATAAAGTGATGACCCTTTTTTTAGTCATCATATATTTTCGGACTTTGCACCCATTTTCTCGACAAAGTCGTGAAAAAATTATCAGATTTATGTCATTTCCAGAAAAAATCGCTTACATTCTCCCGATTTTGCGCCCCCCCAGCCCTGCAAACGGGGAAAACTGTCCCCCTTGCCCCCTAGCTACGCACCTGCTGTCGGCGTACACAATCTCTAATTTAGAAAGCGATGAAAATTCGTACAGAACCAGTAAAAGCGTATAAGCTGATGCAATTTCTACCACTGGGGCATGATGGTGTAGCAGTGTATCCAGTGCCTTGTAACCTTAGGGTCACAGGTTCGAATCTACCTGGAGCCTACGAACCTCGAACAAATCCTTCACTCGTAATTCAACTTCTCTGCAGAGGGACCGGGCAAGTACGCTGGATAAGACACTCTGATGAAAAACATAAGATTTAAGATTGAGTTACCCAGACTCGTGTGACACGGTGGCCGATCGTGTAGCGCGTCGGCTCACGGAGCAGGCGATACATGATTCGATCCCGTGTAGCGACCTCGTGCCTCTGTCACCAAGCAGTATAATGTGGTACCGGCGTAAGCTGGGAAGGAAACGGAAAGTCCTGCGATACACCGGCCCCGTGTCCAGTACCTTGGGATTCGTCCATTGCCGGCTCAGGGCCAAGGAAAAGGAGATGAGCGCCTCCCAATGGGTCGAAAGGCCCGGGTTGGACTTTACCTTTACCTTACCTTACCTTAAGATCGAGTTCAAAATGGTCCAACCTTGGAAATCTTTTCTTGCGGCGCTGACGCTCGTTACGATGTTGGCGACGTTTCCAAGGATGTTGGCGAAGAGAAGGAATCCGAAGACGAATTCCGTGATGACGAACGCGTAACCAGATCTCGACTGCGGCTCTCCCAGGTACGTTCCCGTCATGGTCAGCATCAGGGTGCTTCCGTAGAGGGACTGGAGATATCCGGAGAAGACTACCGGACTTAATGTGTCGTTGAGGGAGCTTACCCAACCCGTTTCGACGGTCTGTAGGCGTCGAGTGACGACCGATAGGAGACAGGCGTTCCAGTGGAAGATGGCGAAGATGCGATGGAGAAGAGCTAGAGTTCGGACAAGGTTGGGAAAGTTGGTGTGTCGCTCCGTGTGATCGAGGAACGCCCAGTACCTGTAGATCTAAGCAAGTGAGTGAGTGAGTGAGTGAGTGAGTGAGTGAGTGAGTGAGTGAGTGAGCGAGTGAGTGAGTGAGCGAGTTAGCGAGTGAGTGACTGAGTGAGTGAGGTTGAGACTTGAGACATAGAAGTAACTGCAGAAGAGGAGTAGAGGTAGAGAGGTGAAGAAAAGTAGCAGAAGTAGAGATATAAAGAAAGAAGAAGAGAGAGACACAAAGGGAGGTACAGAGAGTTGGACAGAGAGAGTCCGAGATAGTGATAAAGAGGTGGCGAAAGAGCAAGAGAGAGAGATACAGACAGACAGAGAAATGTAGGTCTAGAGCAAGAGCAAGAGTGGTGGAGTAAGAGGATGAAAGTGTCATGAGTGTTTCCTGTATCTTTTCTACAGTTTACAAGCCTGTCAGGACAGACTAACTTTCACATGTTAAATAATAATATAAAATATACTTGTAATAACATAATAGTCAAGATCGCCGCCCTGCAGACTGGTGTCGAGAATCACTGGGAGGTTAGCTAGTCTCACCAGTGAAGTCCATCTGTGGCCCTTAAACGCTTCAACAATGTTGTCACTATTTACAACCTGCTGAGGCAGAAAAGTGTCAGCTCGGACTCGCCATTGCAGGACAACGCTTTCCTCCCTACACACTTCAATGAAAAGTATTGCCTGTTGAGGTGCTGCCTCGCAACTGGCTGTTGATCGAAATCACATAAAGAGCAGATGGCAAGTGTAGTTGAAGCAAAAAGAAACAATTTTAAGTTACAATATTATTGCTCTGCCGTTCACAAGCAATTCTAAATGAATCCTTAACGTAACAAGAGAGTGCTCTATATACTGTAAGAGACGAACTGAAATCGACTGGGAACCAATGCAACAGGTCGTTTACTTAATATTTTTAAACATGACTGTCAAATCTGCAGATATCACTAAACAACTGTTTCATGAACTGCTAGCAGCCTAATTGATCTCGCGGTAGCCTAACTTTGTGCGCAAAGCTGTCCTGAAATGGTCACGGCGATTGTTTCTGCTAAAAGGCTGCAATTGGCTTTTAGTCCGTCCTATCTAACACAGTCCATTCTAATATGACCCGCTTTACGTTTCAGAAAAGTGGCCGAAGTGTTAGCCTGATCACTAATTGCAAATGCACCAATCAATAGCCTGGAAAACTTTGCAAACATGCTGATATGATTTTATGTCAACGGCGTAATTGCAAATAATATGGATAAATGTTAAATCGATTCTCGACCTTTGTCGCTTAATCCGTGTTTATGGTTAATTACCCTGTTATAGAAGTACTACCTAAAAGGACAGAGTGCATTATTCAATAAATTAGAACAATAAAGGTAATGACGAGTGATAAATCGGTCAGCATTATTGTCGCTTTATCATTATTGTCATTAGCAACATCTGGCCACCTGAAGAATGTTATGAAAAGGTTTTAGAATGTGCTGTATCATTGCATCAACGATCTTTAAGTAACGCGTTTTATTTATATTTCTAATACCAGGCATCTGGTAAGTTCAGTAAGATGATATTGGTTGATCTATACAATGTACCGCTGATCTATAGATACAATACAATACAATCTCTGAAACACTTCTTTTCAATTGTTTCTTCTCTGCAATTTTCTTTGCCATATAGTTTGAGTAATTAGCACTCTTCCAACGTGTAGGCCTACCTTGATGCAACGGAGATTGCCCTAAAATACAAGTCTTTTGACTAATTTCCTAAATCGCTGTAACAATATTACTAACTTACTACGGTTGTTAAAGAAGTATAGGTTACACCATCAGTGTGAACTAATTCAAGATTCCGTAGAAATTATGAGATCGAGGTATTCATGCATAATTATAGAGCATAATTATTCCAGTTATATCATGTGTCATTTTATGTTATATAGGCTATGCTATTTATGTGATGCCATCATATTCATTATGTTAAACCGGTACCATTTATACCTCGACTGTATTACCAATTTGTTTTTGTGAATAAGTTCGTCCTTGCAGGGGACACTGAAGAGATTCGTAGAGGGTCATTGAGATTACAATCTGCAAAATCAACAGATTTGTCAGAGGGAAAGCATAGCCTATATGTCCGATCTGTTTCAAGGTCCATAGACCGGAAACAGAGGCAACGCTTAAGATATAGGAGGCACTTGTCATAAGCCCTGGCAGAGGGATGAGAGGATAGGCCTATACTAAGACAGAATACGTCGCGTTTGAGCCTGTTTGGGACTGCCCTAGGTGTTGAAGGACCTCTTCAGCTTCCGTCGTATTTACTCCGAGGGAAGTCTCGTTACTTTGGGGGGGGGGCCCTGACCTGGAGATTAGAAATCAGGACCCATCTGTCAATCGTCAGCAATTAAGACACGCATACAGTGAACCACTGTGACTTGCAGTTACGTCTATTTGTCATATAAAAATATGTACCGTACGCACATAATTATAACTATCCGCCTAGTCATGCTTCCCAATCCTCCTAGTCATGCTTCCCAATCCGCCTAGTCATGCTTCCCAATCCGCCTAGTCATGCTTCCCAATCCGCCTAGTCATGCTTCCCAATCCGCTAAGTCATGCTTCCCAATCCGCCTAGTCATGCTTCCCAAAGCATTTGTACTGTATATAATATATAACATGACTAGAATTTTTACCCGGCCTTGCCTGGGATTTATTTCTATGCACTTCTGTGTCATTTGTTGATTTCATGAGTTTGTATAGCGCATCTTCAAGAACCTACCCGGAGGCGCTCCCAGTACAAACACGGCAATACAATTTAAACTTCAGCAGTCTGAAGAAGGTAGTCCTAAGCTAATTAGCTTAGGCCTATAGCTGTGATTACCACGATTTAATATGGGCTTCAAAGGCAATGAATTTGGAGACGAGCACGAATGACGTCATAACTGTTCGTGTTGAGCGGCGCTTGATTCGCAATGGCGAACTTTCTGTGGCAGTCGTCAATTCGAAATTTAAAATGTCCATGTCCGGAAACGAAACGTCGCATCAAGCTGAAATTAGTTGTGCAGAAGGGCAATGCAGAGAAGAACGTCTGCTAAAATGTTTACATCTCCATATAGAGTGTAGCGTTCGCATTTCCTTTTGGTAATAGGCCTAAGTGTGCAAACATACACCTACGTAGGCTACATAGGCTACGTAGGCCTACGTTTGTGACATTCAAAATTATAGTATTAGATAGGCCTATAACGCACTTATAATCGCAAACTTCAGAGCAACTTCAATTTATTTAACGCTATAGGCCTATACGGCCTATAGGCAATTACTTAGCGGATTAACAGTTTTGGTGATGACTATTGCTTATGGTTTCCTGTAGGTCACAAGTGCAGCTGCTGCAATCTGATTAATCAATCAAGGCCTAATTTGTGTGGCTAATGAAGCCAACGTAGGCCTAAATGAACCATGGTGATGATGTCAGCTAAGGTAAACAGCAATATTACGTCAGATGATGTAAGGTAAGAAAAGAGTTTAGACTTTAGATAAGGAAAGTAAAGGTAATGCAAGGTCAGGCAATGCAGAAGGTAATTGTTGAATGCTGACGTCATTCAATGATTGGATGGGCGCTCAGCTGTAGACCATCATTGCAAATGAGTTTTCTTTTTGCTTCGTCATTGCGCTTTGAGTTTTGCTCGCAGTGTCACTTATGCTGATTCTTACGGACAACAGACAAATCTGCGCTCCAGCTGTGAAATGTTGCCATTAGCTTTCTTGTAGGCCATTATTCTATAAGACATTGGGCCGATAGGGGATTGGGCCTTTACTCCCTATATAGGCCACTATAGGCTAAACATTAATATCGTAATCTTGGTGCACAGGCGTAGGTCTAACACCCGCCACGTAAGGACCTTAGCAAATCCTTCACTCACAATTGCTCAAGCGCTTCGGTGTGTAAAACTCCGACACACCCTCGGGCTGTAGTCGGGGCCGCCTCTGAGTAGTAGTGGTCTGTAAGAGGCGGTATAGAAATACACAAATACAATACAATACAATACAACATGAGTGAACAAGTTTAATATTTCCAGGTCAGCAAAATATGCTGCAATTAACAGTAGGGTCTAGGCCTACCTGCTAAATGTGCTAATTGCGATATGTTTAAGCGTTTACTGTGTACCGAAGTGACCCCTCACTTATAAGAAGCGCTTTGTCCTGCATTACAGTGGTTGTCGCGCTGTTCTTATTTGCACTAAAGTATAGGCCTATAGCGTTTAACAAAAATTGAAGTTGCTCTGAAGTTTGCGATTATAAGTGCTTTGAATTGAGAAGAGAAATAGTAGGCTATATTCTAGTCATCCCTGAATCTTCAGACCTACGTCTAATAATTTAACGGTGCGTCTACTGTTTACTTTCAAAGAACCTGCTGAATTCCGAAAACAGAACAGTAATTTCGCTCTACGCGTGGTGACGCCCTAACATCCTAACATATGGCATAGTCAGAATAAATTATAGAGCTCGAATGTTGTAACCAAATTAAAGTATCACAAAAACCATTTAAGTAATTGGTTCAGTAATTATCAACCGATTCCGGCACTAAATTAGGTCCACCCAAATAACTTAATTATCGTCAATTGTGCCATTTGCGTGGCTAACAAGTAGCCTAAAACCTCTTCATCCATTGTACGACCAATTGGCCTAAAACTTTGCAGCATCCACCAGACTACCGAAGTCGTTAAAAATATAGACAGGACCTACTGGAGAAAGAGTCTTGCAAAATTCAACATTACAAGCAGTTCTTTGTCAAACGGTTCAGTGGCTTCAGTTGATACTATAGAACGGGTGCCATGGCTATAGTCGTCTGTTAGGACACTTAGGAGAAGCGTATCACTAGGCCTGCTCATTAGTGGTTTGTGATGTTGAGATTAGGTGCAGGCTCTACAGATAGCCTAATAGTCAGAAGGAAGCTGCATTTAAAATTAGCTGTGCGCCAGAGAAGAGAGAATAATTATATTAAAATATAGGCTGAGAAGAGCGGGGATGCATCTTAATATTTAAGACGTTGGAGAAGTTCACGTATAGTGTCCTATATGAGTCCAGTAACCGATTCTTTTATACTGCAGTTTGTTCTGAAATGATTAATAGGCCTACATTGTAATTATGAGAAAGAAATAGAGAGGCAGACAGAGACAGACAGAGACCAGAATATCGAACCAGGTTAACTGAGCTGATGAGGCAGAAAGAGGACAGGAGTGACAGACAGAGAAACAGAGACAAAGACAGGGAAAAGACAGAGACAGAGAGAGACAGAGAGATAGTGAGAGACAGACAGAGATAGACAGAGAGACAGACAGAGAGGAAAAAGTAAATTCAAATACAGGTCAAATAGCCAGGTTTTGGACTAATGTCTTCAGGGAGCAGGATATATTGACAAGCAATTATATTGCGGACGTAGTGCTGCGGTGGTTATTTAAGGCTGGTGGTCTGAAAGTACAATGTATCATGCAGTGAATGTGTGTCCATACAATGTTGTCACAGAATCCAAAGGGATGATGTCTGAGTGTTGTTTAGCTGTGGAATCATGTAAGGCACGAATTGGTGAGAGGAGAGGCAGACAGGCCTGCATTCTTTTCGGTCTATGGCGCATTGGCGGATTAGACTCTGAATGAACCTAATATGCATACAGTTTACAACACAATACAACTATGCATACACTGCATTGTATTGTATTGTATTGCATTTGCAAGTTTATAAAACGCTTCTCACAGTATGTGCATTTCAGAAGCGCTCCCAGTGAGAATTAAGACCCCGAGAGAAGAGATAAGTTTTGAGGTGAGAGTAAGACGCAGAAACACTTACAGAGAGAAGGGTATAGAGTGAAGACGAGCGAAAGTGAATTGCACAGAGCCCTATAGGATCTGTGAGCTAGGAAAAGGATCTAGCTGGACCATTGTGGTCCGGACACGTAGAATAAAGAGGTCAAGGCGGCGAGAGGATTGAAGACGTCGCAGAGTTGGATACATGGACGCCTATTATATATATATATATATATACATGTATACCCGGGGTCCATGGTTAAGCTGTCAGCAGAATCAAAAATAGATCCAAAAATGTGAATAAGTTACTGCGACTGACCCGAATAGATGAACAATGCATGAAGGCATAACCAGTCATGTCAAAGGAGGATACACTTTGACCAAACTCACCAAAGTAAAGGTACGTGATTGTATACCACAATGGCAAACAGCAGAGGCCTATATTAACTGTATGTATACAGAGGCTGAGCTTGATTTTGTGCAAAGTTGTGCCATTGTCATCTTTGATATTGAACAGACGAAATGGATTGATTGCTGAATGTTTACTGAAAGAAAGCAACCGCTGACTCACACACAGACGGGTGTGGTGTGTACAGGCTACAGCAACTCAACGATGCAACCCGGTTCTATTCACACATTCATTCCCAATGCATTTACACCGAAGCCCGTCACAATTCCCTACACATTTAGAAGGCAAGAACCCGCAAACGGTGGATTACATGTTGAGTGCCTTACCGTGATATGACCGCGGTGATAAAAATATCAAATGTCGTGATATATTATAGGCCTACATAGTAACAACTTGATTGCGAGAAAGAGAAACGCGAAAGCATTGTTGCCCTACTCAAGAGTGACCAAGTAACAAGAGCGTAATAAATGAGCAATGCCATAAGATATTTATTCAGGGTCTTGTCCTATTATTATTTGATTTCCTCTTGACTCTAAGCATTTGACGTTGCTCGATCAACACGTGCGTCGGTCATCAGAGTTGTTTCATTACCAACTGTACAACTCACCGGTTCTGGTTGTTACTAATTTCCAGGAATTTTATCATTTCAATACTAATTTACAAATGCACACATACAATTTTACAGAGAATATATAAGAATGAATTATTGAAAGAAAAAGGGAATTAACGAGTGCAGTAGAGAGGTCTGCTGATTTCAGCATAAAGTAAACTCGCCTATAGTCTTTACTGTGGCAACTCGAGATATCTTGTTATAATCTGAAGCTATCAATCAACCACATTTATTCAACTCTCTCGATTCAGACCCTGTCAAAAATAAAAGTCTAGAGGAGACCATAAAAACCCAAAGAATCACGGGGGGAGCGGTTGAGCCGTCTGAACAGAAAACAGTTGTTCCTACAAAGCAAGCGGCAAGAGTTAAGTTATAAGATTTTTTTAAATAACTCCTATAATTATAAGGGTGAAGATTCTGTTTATTTACGAATAAGTGATGTTATAAAATGTAGAGTAACGCCTTCAATCGTGTGTGCATTGACGTATGTGCGTGTGTATGCGTGCTGAAGATAGATAACAACTTATGGACCCAATGCAAATTCATGGCCTGCATAATGTTGAAGACAATAAATCCTCTTAGTTACCTGTAGGATGTAGAGCGGTCCTTCTTCTCGAAGGCAGAAGTCATTCTTCTCCTCTCCTGCAGCAGGTGAGACCTTGTTGTTGCGGTCGTCGTTTTCCTTCATCATCGGCATTTCTTCGGAGACTGAGTCCTGCTTCGGCATTCTCTGCAGTTGTCTCTTCTTCATGTGACGCGGTGACGAATAGACTGGTGCAGCGTTTGGGACTGCGGAGGAGGGTACCGATGGGTCGCCTCCGCCGCTGATCTCGACCGAGTGGTCCGTCAGAGGATTCCGCCCGGAAAGGCCAAAGAGTGGTCCAGATGACGACAGCAGGGCCCCCCCTGTGTTTGTCTGGCGATAGTCGTTCACGTGCATCGAGTGATGACTATCGTTGCCTCCTGCAGCGTCCGACCGAAACGAGTCCAGAAACCGTCGCAGCATCTCGCCAGAAGGTCAGTGCCGGCTGATGCTGCTGCTGCTGAGGAGGAGGAGGATGTCGATACAGATGCTGCTGTTGGCTATACGGTGATGGGCAGCTGTCAATAAAACGTCAATGCTGGTACCAGTTACAGCCACCGCAGGCCATATAAACAATGCGGGTTCTTCATAGAGCGTGCGAGTTCTTCATAGAGCGTGCTATAGGCTTAGCGAACGCACGTGGGCCATTGAACCCATGTTACAATATAATATCTAATCAGACGCGTATACATACGATATACATGCAAGCATTCTGCAGGTAGCTGAACGCGTACAATAATAGGTGACGAGCCATGAGGACAATGCAACGATACAAACATGTAAGTATGGCACGTGGCTTACCAGCTCTCACTTAACTTTATATAGGCCTACTGATATATTAGAATAAATTCTTAGCTTCTATATAGCACAAGAAATGAGTGTAAGGACCATCTGAGACATTGAGATCTTTCTATAATCATGCTATAATTATTATAAAGAAAGAATATTCACATTAGAGAAAACGGGAGAAATAAGTTATTTCACTTTCCTCTCACCTGAAAACACAGTTACAGCCTGTGTCCAATGTTGTGGCTCGTCTTAGAGCAGAATCTATAAATAAGGCGGCTTCTGATTCGCTGCAGCTCATGCAGACCTTCAGGTCTCGCATGAACTGCTACAAAGCTTGTCGGAATTTTTTTCCGTTAAGGAATATTATTTGCTACACAGGGCCTATCCTTTCGGTCTATGGGACTTCAAGAATCTCGACTTGATCGGTCCAAAAGCATTCCATAGAGGTTTCTGTCATCTCACGGAAGGACCGTCCTGCTATTGGATCACTGTATTTAAAGAAATTCATTTATATATGAGGTTATAACGGGCCCAGGATTCAATCAATCCGTAGAATATGCGCTCACGTAAAGCTGACTGGTTCGAAGTCGAAGGGTAAGTAGACCCCCACTGGACCGGTCACCACTGTGGCACTCTTCTGCCCCTCTGTTATTGAGGTGACGTATATGTCTCATTCACAAAGTCACACTTAGGCGAAAGTTGAAAGTTTCTTCGAATCATGGTAATGTTTAAAATTATCACTTGGCCTATTTAGGTTGAAACTATTCTTATTTTGAACAATAATTTCAGTCATGCATTCTATGCACAGACGTCGTGTCATAACCCTGGCCACTATAGACTGTACCCCGAACACAGGCCTCTAGTCCTCAATGTAGAACATACCAAGTAGGCCTATATAGGTAGGCTACAAGGCCTATTAGGTCGCTTGAAAATGCTGGCCTACCGTATACTGAATTCCTCCTATTCACGTGGTTTCAGTATTTAGGTGATTGAGTAGAACCTCGCTATAGGCCTAGGGCCTAGGCCGTTAAAGTCTTCACTGGAGTTCAACAGTATTTCATCTAAGAGTCATCAATATTCAGTCAAGTCATGCACCTCCTCCCTTAAAGCCTAGTAAAATAACAAAGTGTAACAGTGAATGATGTGTGTACACTGTGCAGTCAGTTATCGCTCTAATAATGCCTCGTCATGTAGACGACTAAACTATTCTTTTATGTCACTAATTCACAACAGTGCCGACCAGTACAATAATTAGACTTGGGTCTAATTAATCAGACAACGGACGGACACAGCAATTAGGAAACCAGTTAGACCTACTGTATAATGACAGAAAGATATCGTCGCTCTAATATTATTATTAGGCAATACCTGCGTGCGCTGGGTCTATTGGCCTATAAGCAACAACAACGTGCTGTGCCGTTTATCGAGTACAGTTCAAGAAGATCTACAGTCAAGAAACGACCAACGACGAAAGAACAGAGACTAAGTAGCAGAAGAGGTTTTCGTTGCTGGGTTATATAGCGATCGACCGTCGCATAGAATTTGGCTATAATTATATATATTATGCGTTGACGATATTATTGCATAAGCATTTCCGTCGGGTCCTTCTGACTGCCAGGGTCGTCATCGTTTGTGCCTCGTTGTAACATGAATGAACAGTCATTGATTGACGCAGCGACGTATATCAAGTACCCCATCTATAAGCACGGAATACTGTAGGCCTACATGTGTATACGACATAGTTAGTATTAGCCTACCTATGCAGTCCAGCATGCAGGTGCTCGAGACCCGTAGCCAATGTCTTTTGAGATGAAACTTGCTGACGTCATGCTCACACTTGTTCTTCACTCGCCCAGTCTTCGTCACGTGTCTCACATATAAATATACTAGATACATAAACTAGAGTTTGTCCTAGATACATATATAAGCCAATGATGTATGGACAGGCGTATATATATACATTATATAGGCTATAATGTAGGGGCCTATATAGGCCTAATGCCTACCTATAGGACAATTATATTATTATTAATGAGTATCTGTAGGTACGTGTGCATCTGCTCGTATGAATTTGTTTATTCAGGGCAACCGACTGAGAGCTCTAACTTCTCTGATCCTTTGCGATAAATTGGTGTTTACACGACGCTCAGCTTATAAAGTAGCTCTTTAGACAGTCGCTTAAGATGACCAAGAGAGACAGACAGGCAGACAGGCAGACAGGCAGACAGAGACAGACAGAAAGAGAGAGGCAGAGAGAGGCAGAGAGATGGAGGGAGAGATAGAGAGAGGCAGAGAGAGACAAAGAGAGAGACACAGATAGACAGAGAGACAGACAGCTTCGTCTATGGTGCGGAGAGCATTGAGTCAAACAACGGATTCTCGTCTACAGCTGACAGAGATTAATTTGAGTTTCACAATGGTTCACTTCTACAACGTCTTGGACACTGTATCGGCCTTCCGATGCTGGAATGTTCGATCGACACTTCGAGGTAGCAGGTTTCATCCAGGGGTGGAAAGGCCAAGTTTTTTTGGGAAATGAAAAGTTGTCTTTTTTTATGATTTTCGTTTTAAGATTTCCGATTTCGGGTGACGTGAAGAGAAATTCTAATTCAGATTTAATACAGTTTTTACTGATAAACACAAAATAATTGATGACAGTTGATTTTATTAGGCCTGCGATTAAAATTCTAATTTAAGATTTTAAGCAATAATTGAATGAATGTTTATAAGCAATCTTTAATTAAGAAATGTTGTTTTTTTT